>VWPU01000258.1:0-52524 GCA_013398955.1 Callaeas wilsoni | reverse complement strand
CCGGCCCGGCCCCGCCGCCTCCTCCCCACCGCGTCCTAAGAAACTCCAGCGGGTCCCCGAGCCAGGCCCCCTTCCATCCCCGACGGCCCCGCTCCGACATTTCCCGTTTCCGCAGCCTTTTTCCCCCGGACTGCCCGCGGTTGGTCCCTCCGCGGGAGCTGCCCGAACAGGACACGCTTAAACTTTTTTTTTCATTCTTTTAAAACTTTTTTCCCCATCACCCGAAACAACGAGCAAAGATCCAGGGGAGTCGTAAACTTAAATTGTGACTGCCGAGCCTAGAGATGGCTGCTGAGCACGGACACAGATCAAGTCCCATGAAGTCGGTAGAAGTCCAGAGATCAATGTGGGCTGTAAAATTCAGGAATCAGGCCTGCATTAACCTGCCTCCATCTATAAACTCGTGTTTTGTCAGAGGCCTCTTCATGTTTAGGGTTCCCCTCCATCTCTCTAACACAACCTGGTTTGGAAAGTCCTGAGAAAAACTCAACTGTGAAAAGCACCTGGGACCTATTTCTGTGGCACTTCTGCTGGACCAAACTGGAAATATTTCCAGTTTTCTCCAAGGAATAAACATCTCTCCAGTTTTGCACTTTTAAAGCCCAAAGATGTTTCTTTCTTTGAAAGCATTTCCTCCTAGAGAGTGCTTAAAGCTTTTTCTGCAGCCTAAATATTTTCTAGCACCTCATCCCAAAGCACACATCGCTGTCGTCCTTCCCAGGGCAATGGGGAATGAGCACAGGTGACACCCTTCTGGAGCTCCAAATCCCCTATGCCTCAACCATCACCCCAAAACAGCAACTTACAGAGCTCTGGAGTGGGACAGCAAAGGCACAGCCCCAGACCCGCTGCAGGGAGGTTTAGCCTGGGGGTTTCAATTTAATTTGGCCATTTTAGTTTCAGCTGAGTCCAGTAAACAGCAATCAGGTGATGGGGGAAGATCTGCACCTGAGAGCTCAGCACATCCAGCCCCTTTTGGGTAAGGGCTGTGGGGTTTAAGAAGAAAACTCCCACCACGAGGGACGTGTGTGCACAAAATCCCAGTGTTCCCCTGTGGCTTGAGCTCCACTGAGGACTAGGTCCTCATGTTCCAAGGAAAACTGATGTGGTGTTGTTGTTGAAGTCAGCCTGACTTAACTTGGAGCTGAACACAACAACAGCCCTGACACATCCCAAAGCTAGCCAGGAATAGGCAAAAATGACCTGTGTGCAAAACCAGCCTTTCCACAGCTGGATGGCAGGGACAGACTTCACCTTGGAGAAACAGAGAAACACCTCAGTGCCTTGAGGGACACCCAACACGAGAGTGCCTCAGATCTCACCACTCTTTCCAGGGCACACGACAGGGATTGAAGAGAATTTGGATTTACCACAATTTCCTGCTACCTGTTGTGGAGACCTCCGGCACAGCCCAGTGCCCCTCCCTACTCCAATCCATCCTTTGCAGCATCCACAGAGTTCTGGGCAGCAGGAGTTGGCGTTGGGCTGTGGGGACACAGGCCTTGGGAGGCTCACGGCTGCTCCTGCCATTCCACGTGTCAGTTAGATATTCCTACAAGTAACATTATGGAAAAATGATTGGCGATCAGCATCCACTCCTGCTCTCTTCCTCCACTGATCAAAACAACCCTATCCCAACAAACGGCCGCAAAATGTGCCCGAGCTTTTGGTCACAATCCGCAGCAGGACCAGCAGCTCCTTCCCTTCCCCTCCCCATGGTGGGACAGGACCCATCCACCTCCACCCTGGGGAGCCTGAGGAATGACCCAGCCTTGGGGAATGCAGCCAGGCAGAGAACACAGCCTGGAATCACAGCCTGTGTCACCGAAACTGTGTTTGGGGAAGAGGAGAAACAAGCCATGGAGGACAAAGGTGTGGCACGGCCAGAGGCACACGGCTGGTGAGGAGGGTGACCGTGTCCCTTCGAGAGCAGGCACATCCCAGCCGGTTCCATGTGTGCTGTCACCCACAACAGCAGTAACAGACGTGCAGAAAAATTACAGAGCTATAAAGGAAACCACAAGTGTGATTCAAAGGGTGAAAGTAAGTTTGTGAGAGAGCCTTACCAGGTAATCTTTGACATCTGATCTAGCAAGCTCAGCAGAGGTAGCAAGAGGTTTTTGATTAATCAGCTGTAGAGGGAAGGGGAAAATGTCTTCAGAGTAGGAAAATGGCTCTGATTCAGAGAAATACATTGAAAAAATAACACCAATGGCTGGGTACTGCCCACAAAATGCCTTTGTGGCAAGCAAGTCCCACTCACTGTGGAAGTAGAAGGGAATTCAGTGGGACTCCAGGACAGAGGTGGGCATTCTAGTCACAAACTTGCTCCTAAGTGGCTGCAGCAGCGCTGCAGCCGTCCTAGAGCAGGGACAGGGTAGGAACTGGCCGCCTCCTCTGAGTGCTGAACACCCCACAGCATTTTCCACGTGGCAACAGAGCACCCCAGGCTGCTCCTGTGGAGGCTGAGAGCTGAGCACCCGGAGCTGGCACACACCTCACACATCCCCACTGACTGACCTGTGTGAGCCAGGCACACCGAGCCTCCTGCCCCAACAGCCAGCACCAATGAAATGTACTCAGGTTCCCCATTTCACCAGAAATTTAGTTCTCTAGTTAAAAACCACAGGAAACGGGTCTGGTCCCAGCTCCAACCCTCTCAGAGCAGCACTTGCACTCCAGGCCAACCCCTGGGTGCACAGAACAGTGAACAGGAGCCGAGCTGAGCGTGTCTCCTCCCACGCCGCTGTGCTGCTGCCCACCCCGAGCAGGGCTGTGGCAAACACCAGCTCGTGACCGGTGGCCCCACGTGCAGTGCTGCAGCCCTCGGCTGGGAGAGGCCTCTGCCTGAGGCTCCAGACCCAGAGCTAAACCCAGCACTCCTGTTTAAAATCGCCTCTTGCAGCTCAGACAAATCCAAACCAAGAATCCGTGGGTTTCCAGAACAATTTATTTCTCTACGTCAGGCCCTTGGAGAGCAGTAGTGTATATGTTGTGATAAATTGACACTGAGAAGATTTAACAATTTCTTCATTTAATAAGTGATTTTCACTACATGGTATTGTACACTGTCATCTGTTCAAAAAAGATCAACAGTTTTTAAAAAACAAGATTCTGTGAGAGATTTATATAAACCAGTGATCAAGATCAACACCTCTGGTTGGCTTATCAAGCGAGTTTCTAGGTTTCTTTGTAGAACAAAGTCTTTATGCTGAAATGCACAAACCCCTTCCAGCAGATCCAGAGCCATTTCCGTCACTCCCAGAGCCATCTGTGTCACTGCCCCAGGACTGCTGTCTCAGCACTGCGATCTGCTCGACTGAACACACGGAAACTGTACAAAAACGTGTTCACTTTGAGCATGGACAAGCCTTTCTATTTGCTATTTCCAGCCAGGACTTCCTTTTCTCTCCGAGAGGAAGGCATGGATGGGAAGCCTGGCCAACTCAGCAGGGGGGTTGTGTACAAACGGGTTTCTAAGCGAACTTTGGCTTCAGGAAAGAGACACAAACACTTAAAATAATGGCTTTAATTGTCATTGAAGAATACGGAGAGGGACGTGTGTCTGAATTAAATATACATCCTACCAGTGGTGCTGGCAAGGTTGAAGGTTACTCCTAATGTTGACAGCAATAAAAGCAACGTGTACATGACAAGACATTAAAAGAAAAGCAATCCCTTTAAAACAAAATTGAACGTAAAAAAAGTTCACAGTGGTTTGTATAAACAGTATGTAATTGCTGACAGGAACAATCTCTACTCTCACAGCACACGAGTGCCCTCTTTAGATCCTAAAGAACAAGATTTACACTACTCATGGTACAGGTCCCGCCGGCCCCAGGGTTACCCGGCTGGCGGGGAGATGCTGTGGAGTGTGCAGCTGGAACACCGACAAAGGGGGACTTTCAAACTCTTTTCCTGGGAGGGAGGAAAGTCTTTCATTCGCTGTTACAACCAGCAAATGCCATTCATCAAATGGAAAGGAAAACCACAAACACATTATCTATTTTGAGCAAGCTGAACAGCACACATGACAGGTTTAAAAATGGAGGTTATAGACTATGATACAAGTCCCAACAAGGCAGTGCCAAAGTGACTATTTCTTGGCTTGTTTTGTGATCATACCCCTGGGAGGTGTTACAGGTCTGCTGGAATTGGGCTTCTTCTTCTCTGCAGGTTTCAAAATCTGAAAAGACAAGAGGGGTCATTTAGCAAAAAGTTTCAGCTGTCCTCCAGTCAAACAGTAATTCACAGGTAAAGGCACTACATGGGTCTGCTGGACAAGTGTAAATGTGCCAGGAAACCAGCGTGTTTCCTGCTCCGAGCTAGGCTGGGGCTCGGGATCAGCTGCTCCAGAGCCCACACCAGTGGGAGCAGCTGACAGCCAACAGCTTTGCCTGGGTGATTTAATTCCAGGATAAAAGTTCCCCTACTCACACCAGCACCGGCTTAGCATGTTTTTGAAGACATGAGTGCAAACACTGCCCTGTCTACATGAGACAGCTGTCAAGATCTATTGAAACAAGTGTTACTGTTGTTTAGGAGTAAAACATTGATTCAAAATAGCACAAATTTAATGTGTGACCTCTCTAAATAGGAGGGAAGATCTTCAGATACTGTACCTGGAACGAGCACATTAGTGTTTCATCCACGCTCATCATGGCACCCGCGTTGTCAAATTCTCCACAGTAATTTGGGGCAGAAAAGAGAGTTACCAATTGTCTTTTTGCAAAAAACTCATATCCATCTTCAACAACCTTTAGAGACAAAAGCAGAAGTGTCAGTCTGGGCAGCATCCTCCTGACAAAGTGCAAAGCAACTTTTCCAGAGGCAGCAGCTGAAAACCTGTCTATGTTTAAGGAGCATGAATTCCAAACTTTTACATCAAAACAGCAGCATCACAAGAACCAGCTCAGCAACAGAGTCCATCAGCACTGAGAAAACCCTTGTTCAAGAGAGTCAGAGTTTATATGAAAATGTTCTTTATAAGGGCTGTTAAACACTGGGACACATTCAGAGAACCTCACAGGTATTTACAAAATGGCTGGACAAGACCCTCAGCACCTCGGGCTGACACGGGTCTGTCCTGTGTTGGACTGGACCAGGTGACCACCTCAGGTCCCCCAGACCTAAATTATTCTATGGTTTAATGTACAAAATGAAAATACCTGATGAGCTCTACATATGAGATCCAAATCATGTTTATGGAGAAACTTAGCAACCACTTCAGCGCCAAAAGTGAAGGACACTCCTCTGTCGTTTTCCCCCCAGCCCAAGACATCCTTGTCAGGGTCAGACCACAGCAGATCACACAGGAGACCTTGGTCTGGGACATCTGTGGGGCGCATGATTCGTCTGATCTGCTCCATTGACTGCAGGTCTGGTGACAAACCTGTTCACAGGGAAGACACAGGCAGGCCCCAGCTTAGTCCAGCTTCGCTCTGCAACACTGACATTCATCCAGGACAAAAATAACTTGGATTCAAAGTGATTCACCGCTGCCATTTTATGTAGCTCAATGGCGACATTCACTGACGTTTTTTAAATCCAGCATTTGTTCTAAAGCGTTTGGAACTGAAGTCACTTTCTAAGAGATTTACTTGAAGCAAGATAAAGCAAGGCCATTTCCACGTTTTACAGGATTACAATAATCTCACTATTATTTTGCAAGTGTCTGATGAAAGAGCTGTTAAATAAAAGAGGCGTCAACACCAGGAATCACAGGGAATGTTCACTGTGATCACCAGGCCCAGTAAGATGAAATAAAATATCAAACCAATCTTGTACCATTTTCCACTGATGCGAGTCCCTGGGCAACTGTAACGACTCGCAAGTGATAAAACATTTAAGGTGCAATCTGTATTTTATGACCCGAAAAAGCTGCATCATGTGGCATAAACCAATTTCTACAAATTAAACCCACTGGGTCATACAAGGCTTGAAGCAACCTGACTGAGTGGCACATGTCCCTGCCCACGGTGAGGGAATTCTACAGAATGATCCCCAAGGGTGCATTCCAACCCACACCACTCTGATCCTGTGAAAACAGATGTTTTCAGGACAGACATCAAACTCCTGGTCATCTCAGTCTAAAAGTACCCTACAAGGACTCTCTGCTCCAAAGGAGAGGCTACTAAAGGTGCCTTTTGATGGAAAAGGAAGGGCAGATCATCCTGTCCAAACTGGCTCCATGATTCACAAAACTGACACTCATTGAGCCCAACCCTTCCTCATACACAAGCCAAGGCAGAGCAAAATCTCTAAGTTTTGAAGCTTCAGCAATGTAAACATGAAACTGCCATGACTGAGTATTCCAGTTCCTCAAACGTCACCTAAGGAACTGCTACTCACCCCCGTGACAGCAGAATATTTTCTCATCCACAATAGCTGCAATTGGTAAACAGTTAAAACAGTCTGTGAAGGTTTTCCACAGCTTAATATTGTATCTTCTCTTACCTAGAAGAGATTGGGGAGAAAAACCCAGTCAGATGTGCTTTTCTAACACAACCACAACCAATCAAACACAGATGCCTGAACTCTACTGAGACTTGCAAAAAGTCAGCATTAGAGCCCACAAATAATTGATCTTTTCTGATACCCACTGACTTATTTAATTGTTTAAAGACAGTGGCAATGGTCTTTCAGTGTGGCACAGCTCCAAGGACACCGTAAGTCTGTTCAACAGAACAACATTCCACTGTTGGCAACCAGGCTCTCCAGTCCCAACTTTGCTTTGGAAAATTATCCCTTGGAGAATTTGATCTATTGCAGAAAATCTTTCCATTTGCCATTTCTTTCAGGGGAAGACAGCAATTCTTCAAAAGCAGACTTTCTTTTAAATTCTCCTTTACCACATAAACTCACTTTCAGCAAAACAACAGGACTGAAAAACGAAACAGGAGTGAAAAATGAAACCGCTACAGTTTTATGAATTTCAAAGGGACTCTCCCAGATATGAACCCTGAACATATTTGTGATATATGACTAAGCCTGTGATTAATCTCTGAGGAGACAACTCTGAAATACCACACATCTTTGTTTCCTCACTGGAGGAGAACAAGACATGGAGTGCACATCTTGTCATCTGCAAGCCAAGTGTGTCCCACCACACAAGTTCCAACATGCTTCAGTGCACAATTAATTTAACAGTGTCATCTCTACATTATCTGGATTAAATCACATCCTTTGAAACAGGAATACTGGCTTCCACTTCACAGCAAAATTACTTCTTGTGTTTGGGTAAGGTCTACATACGGCCTCCATCACAGTCTGTACATATCATCATCATCCCTCAGATGAATGAGACAGGTGAATTTCTGTCATGCACATCAAATTGAATTCTCCCATCTCTCATTAGATGCCCTTATGAGTTTTAGCAGTGAGAACAGTTAGTTAACACAGCAACCAACAAATAAAATTACCCACTTGGTTGCTGCTTTGTACTGTGAGGATCAGACTCCAAGGGGACCAGAGGAGGGACGCGCTCCCCTTTCTAAAACAGGCCAAGGGTCCCTCTGAAGAGCACAGAGGGCATTTCAAGTCAGGAAGGAACCCTCTAACACCGGTACCCTGCTGTCCCCAGCCAGAGGCACACACGCCTGTTACTTACATTCATCATAAAACCCATAAATTCTATTGATGCTGGCACATTCGTGGTTCCCTCGGAGGAGGAAAAAATTCTCTGGGTATTTAATTTTGTAGGCCAACAGAAGACAAATTGTTTCTAAAGATTGTTTTCCTCTGTCAACATAATCACCGAGGAACAGGTAGTTGCTTTCTGGTGGAAAACCCCCATATTCAAAGAGTCGGAGCAAGTCATAATATTGTCCATGGATGTCACCTGCAGGGAGATTCAGACATGGCTCTTAAGTGACCCTTCACTACATTCTTTGATTGATTCTAGAGAAAGAACAAATCAAAGATGCTTCAGAAAGAAAAAAGCTTGCACTTAGATACTGCCCATAACATACTTAAAATGACAGCTAATTTATATAAAATCACATTTTGACATCTATGCTATGGTTAACTGCATGAAGTTGCATGTAGCTACTCAAAAATATTTGTGCGTGTAAAACAAAATCAAGATTCCAAGAAACCAACTGTGTTTTCTGGAAACACTCAGTAATTCAAATTCTAGCAGTGAAACTGTATCAAAAATGAACTGGTATTTCTGCCTTTGGTTTAAATCATGGGCTTGTTTCTGACAAGCAGAACACTAAATCGTGATTTTAGACTACCAATATTATAAATATGGAATGAGCTGCTTCAAATTGAAATAAGTCCTCTTTTTTAGAGAAGGATAAAATACTATTTGCTGGAAGCTTTCAACAGTGCATTTATTGAGGCTATTATGTTGACATTCCTCATTCTTTTAGCATAAGTAGACATGTACGTGTGTGCAAAATGAGCACTGCTGTATGCAATATGGTGAAACCAAACTAGAAAGTAATTCCAAGAAACAGTACAGAAATTTAAGTTTCCAGCAGGATTTTAAAATACTGTCAAACCACTGTTCAGCTTGGCATGGCAGCACATTTAATACTGGGGTTCCTCACTGTTTCCCCGTGTTCAGTCACAACTGGGCCAAACATTATTCATTTGATAACTTCTTTCCAAAACTTCATGTGAATCTCTCCCCCAGCCTGGTCAAACTGGACCAGTTGCTTTTTGGGTTTGGATTATTTGGTCCCAAATACAACTCCCACACGTTACCCCCTCACCACTCCTCTGCCCTACATATCCAGCAGGGTTTTATTTTGCCTTTTGCTACAATTATTTATTACTTTCATTATTAATACGTGAAATCAGCATCTGGTAACTGTTCTCTGCTTACAGTCTGCATTTACCTGACATCCCCCCAAAGATCAAACCAAAAATCACAGTACTCACCACAGATTTTCAGTGGAGCTTCAAGTTCTAGTAGAATAGGCTGACTCAGGAAGATTTCTCTGGATTTCAAGCACAGTCCTCTAATTTCATTCTCTTGAAGTTGGACGTTTTTGCCTGGTTTTGATCCTCGCACTGTCGGGAGGAGTCAGAAGTCAGTTATCAAAACCAGCAACATCCCTGGTGTTATAAGAAGAGCCTGACTAAATGCCAGAGTAGCACTGAATGAGAAGGTACCAGGGTAGGATTGGTGTGCTGGGGTGAAATGGCAGTGCCAGGGAAAGGAGAGTGTTCTGTTCCAGTCATATGTTACTTTCATTTAACAGAATTCATGGCTCAACACTTCCCCCGTTAAAAATGTCACATTTTAAATAGCATCAGTTTAGTTCTATTTAGTTATAAACCCCATCTTGGACAATGTGCTATTTACATGTTATTTTTTAGTGAAGCAGTTATATGCTTGTTCTCTGGAAAGCTGTCTGAACTTGAGAAAAGGGCGTCTGCCACTCAATCACCAACAAATGTGCAAGCTTCCCTAAACCAGCAGATCACCTCGCCCAAGACAGCACCTAAACAAGACCACAGCACCAATAAATCCTGCACTGCCCTGTTCTACACTGCAGCTGGAGAACAGGGAAGAAAAATAAACATCTGACTGGAAGGTCAGGACTACCAGTAAGGAAACAGTTTTGGCTCATGATGACAAAACAGCTGCCATCATCACTGCCTCTGAGCACAGTAAAGACAAGCCAGTAGGACACCAATCTCCCAGCCCCAAAGCACTTCCCCCTCCCAACTCGCATCCTTCACACCCTTCCATCACTGCTTCAATCTCCTCTGCTGCAACAATTCACGACAGTTTGTTCCTCTAACATCCATTAAAGCTTTCCTTCCTGCCCTGGACAAGGACATCAGCCTGGCCTGAACAAGTTTCACAGCCCCGCTTCTGCTGCCCAGAAACACAAAGGACATTTCTACAGCAGCAGTGCTGTAACTACGGCCCAAATTGCACACAACAACATTTATCAGGGTTAAGACTGGATTAAAACAAATTGTGAGTATGCCATTACCGGTGAAACCCATATTTTTATTTGGTGTCAAAACAACATGTAACAGTGATAAGGCTGAAGAAAAAAAAGGAGTAAGAGCAGCAGTCATCTTCTACAATGTAACCCATTGGCTCAGCCGAAGCAAAGCCAAATCACCAAGACCTTGAGTCTCAGATGCCTGGAAACGCTCTGCCAACACCTCCAGAAACAAAATCCCGCCACTGCTAAGGCTGCCAGGTTAGATGACTTACTGTGAGCAACTCCTATGGCATTGGGGCTGAAGAATCTACGCCCTTATCCAAAAAGGTCTGGCCTTTAAACGCAAAAAAAGCAAGCAACAAACCTGAACCCTTTCAAACCAAGAACCTACGCAGTATTATCTTCCCGAAGTCCTAAATAACTTTGTAGCTATCCACCATTTCAGTCTAATTCCTTTGCTACTGTTTAACCTCGGAGTGAGAAATCTGAAAGCTCCAGATGACTCAAATCTCTGCCCTCGCTGTGGGCCTTGTGCCCTATGAAGCCAAGTGAGAACTGCAGTGGGAAAGGCGGGGGGTGCTCGAGGCAAGTTTCAGGAACAGCGAGAACAAAAACAGTTGTGTTCCAATTTCTCACTAGCACAGAAGCTTCTGACTTTTCCACAGGCCTCTGATCAAGCACAGAAAACACTGTTCAGTGAGTGTGCCCCTTATCTAGACAGCAAATAAGGTACTGACTGTGTAACAGCCACGAAATCCCGTGTCACCGGATGTGATCTCTGCCAGCAGTGGTGCTGCCACTGCCATCCTCCCCTGCAGGCTGACTGCCAGAGACCCCAGCCAGGGTGGCACCGCCTGCCCTGCAGGACCACCGACCACCCTAACCACAGCAGCTTTCCCCAAACCACCTGCAAAATGAAACTCGAGTTCCGATTACGGTGTATACTGACAGTGACATTACTGCAGGTCAGAAGCCGTGGCTTTAACAGGGCTCTCTCTCAAGCACTCCTTGCTCCTTTATTCCTCGCTGCCCACGTGTTATCACTCACCACTGACATTACATGCCAACACTGGAATTACCACTGCACTTCATGTCTTTCATTAAAATCTCAGAAGTAATGAAGCATGTAAATGGAAGTTAAATCTTTGTCACAGCAGTTTATCACGCATGAGGCTTTTCATCCACACAGTAATTTTTTCATCCATACAGTAATTTTCCAAAGACTCCTGAGCAACGAGCAAGTTATTCAAAATGCCAAACACCCAGAAGCAATAAAGAACAGAAATTTTTAGAATTAAGTGATAAACTGGCTGAATTGTAAATATAAAATTGATGGTCACTTAATCATAGATTTTACAATTCACCTTTTTTTTGAGATAATACAAAATACTTGTATTTAGTTTTCTGTGAAGCCAAAAATCTAATTTGCCATGATTTGGTCTTCTTAGAAACTGCTAAAACCAAACCCTGTACTTCTTATCCACAAATTAAAAAGTACAAAATATTATAAAGACTATGCAATGCACTGAGTCACTAAAGCTCATGAATAAAGCATATGCATTCATTTGTGCTGAAGATTTAATGAAGATCTGAAAACTGTTTCAGACACAGGTCTCCTAGGTTTTTCCAATACATCGTTCTTGAACTGGTATAATCCTCACACAGTTTTAGTCACCTGCCTGTAGAAAACCTTGACAAAATGAAATGATGATGCTTTGCTGCACTTCCCAAACTCACTAGGACAGACACCACGGATGAAAGAACAGGAAAATTTGGTTCAGCTCTGCCTACCAGTGACATTTTCACCACTTTGTCCAACACAGAACTGGCACAGAAGAGACAAGTGTGTGAGACAAGTGTGTTCAGTTTCTTCTGACATTAACCTATATGTCCTGAAAAGCCGCAAAAACAAAAGTGGGTTTGGCTTCAGAAGAATCAAAAATGCAGAAGTGCATCTTGGTTTGCGGAATCCGTATTTTTAGTGCAAGGATTTTCTCATCCACAATGAAAGAGCTGGCACAGAAATGCAGGATATTCAGTCTTAATGACTTCTTAAAAGGTTTCTCTGGGTCTTCAAGTTACTTAGTCCTTCTAAGAAAGGCAAAAATAACACCGTATGAAAAATACTGTGTTTACAGTTTGTTTCTCTGCTTTGGACCAAAACAAGGCAGCTGGCAGACATCAGACAGTATGATACTAATTGACAGCTTGGTCATAAAGTCAAAAGAGCAGCTCGATAGTACTGTACAGGCACATTTGCCCTTTCAATACATAAAAAATAACCTCTCAGAAATGACAGTCTGGAACTGACAGTGGAACAAGCTAAAGATTAATCATTTGGGGGAAAAAAGTCAGCCCATTTCAAGTGGTATTTTATTTGTGTCTGAACACACTGCTGCAGCATTTCCAGACAGCAAAATGTTCCCACCCTCTTTAGGCAGAGATGCTCCTGTTCTTAGAAATAATTTCTATAGAGCCTGAATTTCAGTGCCCAGTCTGGGCAGTCTTCTAACAAGTAAAATCTTTTTTACTGTACAAATATGAGAAGTTGTGAAAAAAATAAGCTCTCCACTAGATGGAAATGACTACAGAAAAAAAATCCCTCCCTGGAGCCGGGATGATCTCTGCAGAGGCACTGCTTCGAACACAGGGTCCACTATTAAAACGAACAATTTCCAAGACAGCGAGAAACTGAGGGAAACAACAAGAGATACCAACAGCAAATTAAGTGTATTATACACAGTGCAGTATGACAGGCGCCCAGCAGAGGGGGGAAGGAAGGAAGGAAAAGGAAGAACAGCAAGAACTTGAGCACCCCTGTCATTCTGGAGGGAGCAAACACTACCAAGCGTAGCTGCAGCTGCCGGGAGTCAGAACACTGCCTGACACCGAGAACTATTCTACATTTCCCTGGGAGGGATAAATGGGTCAGGAGCTGGGGGATCTAGAATGTGCAGCACTCGGAAGACCACATGCATGCAGAGTACAACAGACTCCCACACCCCAACCCATCCCGAGCATTTTCCAATCCTCGCTTTGGTGCCTCACAGTCCTTTACGTCAGTCGAGGTTAATATGAAAGGGACAGACACTTCGAGAAGTATTCGAAAATAGCAGGAAGTTCAAAAATGTCAGAAATTTCAGTGATCCAAACATCTCATTTCCATTCAGTATTGCATTAAAAGAAGCAGCTGAAATACTGTCAACTGAAGTGTGAGAATCAAGTTCTCCTACAGAAAATGTTTTAAGGAAAACAGTCTATCTACAGGTCAGTTCATTTTTCTGGCTTATTAAACAAGTCTCTCAGTTTCACCATATTTTACATTAAGATGTCTGCAATCATAGTGACATTTCCAAAAATACTGCAGGTTGGTTTTAATCTAGTTTTTAGCAGTTCCCAATGACAGTTTCACAGTCAGTTTTGCACCACAGGCACAAAGGGAATAAATAACTTGAAAGTGGTTGATGTAAAAAAGGTTTTACTTTACTGCAGGCACTACCAGCTTTGATCAGACCACTTCAAATTCAAAACTGAAATGGAAAAGCATCTCCCCAGTGCACCAGGCTCCGAAAAGAAAAAGTTCTAGTCTGCTTTCTAGTATGTCAAAAGTTCACAGCAGCGTTATCAAATGGAAGATTTCACACGACTGCAAGTTTTTCATCTTGTAACGCATTTCCACACTGCAGACAGGTGAGGAGCAACAGGTACTCACACTGATCACAGAGGTGACAAATTCCTCCACTTCACTGTCTGGGCAACAGGCACAGAATTGAACAGACTTATTTGAATCCATGGCATTGATAAGAATCTAAAGCGAGTCTTTGGAATAAAGACAGTTTCTATTTCCCCTCTCTTAGAAACTGCTGCACCACAGCAGGAAACAATTAACATTAAGCTACACAAACTAGGGAAAATGACATGGTTTGAGGTCAAAAAGTGCTGCTTGTTCATGAGAAACTTCATCACAGCATCCCAACTCGTCCACAAGTAAATGTGACCACATTTCAGGTTAACACCTCTGAGAATCAGGCTCTTACCCCAGCATATGAAGCTAAAGACCAAGCAACCCTGCAGACACAATTAATGCTGTATTTAGCAGAAAGGTGAAAAAAAAAATCAGAGAACTGCAGTTGTAAGAAAACATCTTCTCTGTAGCTAGCAAAATCTTATCTATGCTCTTTAGCTCAACTATTTTTAATAAGTAGATGATAATCTTTCCCCATTTAAAGCAAATTAACAGAGAATATCTCCTTGACATCTCTACAAGAGGCTTTACTGGGAATAGAAATCTGTGGGTGTATAAACAGAAATGTTTAAAGATTTAAGAGTCTTTTTGCTGATTTTAGTGCACTAGCCAGGATTTCAGCTTTCAGAATGGCTACCACCATTGTAGCCTCGTGTGCCTTTATCCAAAGTAGCCTCCATTCATTATTTAGCTTTCCCTTAACAGTGCCTGCAGAGGATGCAGCACAGGAAAGAATTGCAGAAATACATTTCAGCTTGGGTCACTCAGGCATGCTGAAACTGTGTTACCCATTATTTATTGTTACCATGGTAAGACTAACACACTTCAATCCTGTTTTCTAAATATGTGACTGCGGGCTCCAAACCAGACCCTACTTATCTGGAAAAGCTGCCAGCACACGAGATGAAGGAAATGGATAAAGGGCTCAAGTTATAGGAACACCATCTGACATGAGACAGAAAGGAAGCCACGCTCACACTCGGGAGCCGCGGGATTTGTCACTCATTCTTTACAGAGGCAAGCAGGCATTCTGCCATTTCCTGGAACCCTTTCCAAGCCCATACAGGTGCCACTGATTTTTTTATCTTACAAGGAGATTTTTAGCATCTTCTCATCTGCTGGCAGTTTTGATTTAGCACACACTCACAGCTGCAGTTGCTGCCCTCAGTACCCCTGCTAGCAGGGGCACCATTTGCTCTCATGTTTGACCCCTCTTATTCCTCAGGAAGGTGAATTAGTTCCACCAATATTTGAGCCTTTATCCACTATCAAGGACACTTAAAAGCATTTCAATACTCGGTGCAGGATACTGTTACTTACTACACTTCAGAAGTCTTATTCTTGTGGATATTACAGTTACCAAAAGTCACAAAGTCAGGCAATCTGTATCAGGAAATTGCTCCTAGCAGGGGACAACCCTCATTAGTAAAGAAGGGAGCGAATATGAATTCAATTACATCAAAAAGTCAGTGTTTTCAATGTCTTCCCTGAATGGCTTTCCAAGGTTGAGAACAATGCTACTGAAAAATGTTTTTTTGTGACATTTCAATGCCAAATGGTTCTGTAGTATAAACATCTGGAGCAAGGAAGACTCTTCAAATATTTACCTTAGAATGAGAAGCTGAAGTATATACTTCCAGGCCTTCTAAAGAACAAGCTAATAATTTCACCTAAATAGCCTAATGTGGGTGGGAGAACATCACTATTTGGGGGAAAAGTAAGAATAATGTCAGTTAAGCAGAGGAGTCAGGATAGAAAGCAACTAAAATCCCTCACAAATACATTATTAATACCCTGTATTAAGGACAAAAGCAAGAGTAATTTATTATTCACCTTTCACTTTACCTCAACCATTAGACTCGATTCACTGCTTCTTCCAACAGGGCAGTGCTAAGGCATGATAAAACAAATACCTGCCTAACTGTATCTGCTCACTGATTTCCAGTATTTCATCAAGAATCTCCTTTTACTGGAGTTCGTTACCTTTAGAAAGGGCTATGCCCCTTGCTCATGCTCGTTAAATTTTAGCAGCAAAATCACCTGACGTTAACTGCCATAAAAATGTGTAAGTATTTAAAGTTTAAAGAGAGCTATAATGAAATACCAAATTGCTCTAAAATTACAGCTTGCACAAGGATTTGGGCAATTCAGTTTGTGAGCTGATTATTAAACCAGATTTTGCAGTGTTTTCATGCCTGAGTATGATTTTAATCTGTCTGAAGGGGTATCCCTTGATACAGAGCTCAGGGGCACACCACACTTTGTGTAACTAACATTATGCACTTGTTCTACCACAGCTGCACTGAAAAACCATTGTTTGATCTAAATCTAAAATGCAGCAATATTTTAGGAAAAAAAACCATAAAAATGACATTCACAAAGGTCAGTCATTACTCTCTGATGAAGGCATTTAGAACAAACATTTAATAATCAACAAACAAAGCACCAGCATAGGTTACTAACACCAGTAATTGTTTTAAATGCTGGAAAGACAATCACTGCCTCAAGGAACCCAAAATCCCAGCTGCAGTATTAATAAAGGAAAAAAAAAATTAATTTCAGTTCTGGCAGCTGATGCAACCTCAGGTAATGTCTGTAATTGCATGAAGCACCTCTTAAAAGATGTCAGTAAACCTTCTGATTTACGAACTCTTATCTGTTCCAAACATCTAATGCTGACATAAAATGAGTAAGAGCAGAACACACTGACATAGTAAATCCTACTACTTTTTGAAACTTTAAACAGAGAAATCACTCTTTCCAGGAAAGGTCTAATCCATGCTTTTAAAAATTAAAATTTCCACTTTGAAAATATTGCATTAGTTACACTAGGGGAAATCAGGAAGAACTGTAACTAATGAGTGCAGTTAAACTGAGCATGTATTAATATGTCACCAAACATATGACATATGAGACCTGACATTTACAAGTCGTACTACTGGATTTTCAGGAAAATCCTGGTCTAACTTTATGAAGGGAAGTCTTTAAATAATTGAAACCAGGGCAGTTAAAATTGGTAACAGGCAAAACACAAAACGGATCAGAGGAAAAACCCCAATTACTTTTACTTATTCAATAATCCCATAATTCATCTATAGGACTTTTTAACTCCAACTGATTTCTAGAGTAGAATTTCAGTTCTTCTGCCTGACCTCTTGCTATCCAAGCATTACACAAGCAAAATCCTGTAAGAAGGAAAGTGTGAAAGAAAAGACATTTCTTCATCATTTTCCTCAGCAACATCTCAGCTGACTTTGTGCCAAATGGAAAAAAAGTTAAATCCCTGACCAAGCTTTTCAAGAGTAAGTCCAGATGAGATGCCTGCCCTGAAACACGTGAAATGAGGCTGGATCAGGATAGCTTCCTTCTCTCAATTATTATGGTTTTCCTTGATGCCTGGAAGAGAATTTGTCACTGTCAACTTCTCAGCCTTTTGCCCTAAAATCAGTCAATCCCAGTCCAGTGCTAATCCTTGCAAGCAAAGGGATGAAGCTGGAGACACCCCCTGCGACTTCCAGGTTTTCCTTTGATTTACAAACTCCCAGGCAACTCTTTTCACCCCAAAGCACCAACAATACCAGACAATAAGCCCTTTTTCAGACTGTCTGAAACACCAAACCCCAACCCTCTATTCACACCTAAAAACCCACCATATGTTACGAATTAAGAGCCAAAATCCTGTGGCAGCTTTAATGCAAGCAGCTAATCAAAGCTAAACCCAGGATACACTGAAACCCATGACAGTCTCCTCCCGACTTGCTGAAAAGCTGCCTCAACACTCTTTAAACACGCTGAGTCTTATTTCCAGAGCCCCAGGACTACCCAGCCATGCACTGATCCCATGTGTATGCGTGAAAGGCAAAAGAACACCCTAGGCTTTTTTTAAAAAGACCTTCCTACGAAAATACTACTAAATTAGGCATCCCCTCATTCGAACACACGACTAGATTAAGCATCCCCTCAGAACTGCAGGGGAGAAAAAGGGGGCAGCCGGCTGGTCCCGGCATTGCAGCGGAAGATCAAAAGGCAGAAACGCCTGGGAACCACACGGGCAGAGGGGAAAGTTGGGGCTGCGGGGCCGAGCCAGGCGGGAAGGCGGCGGCGGCGACCCCAGGCAGACAAAGCGCCTCTCGCCCCTCCATTTTGGTGCCCCCTCAGACCCCGTCGGGCGGCGGGGACGCGGCGCACCGGCCCCGCCGCCCCCCCCCCCCCAACCACGCCGTCCCCGACCCTCACCCTCCAGCAGCCGTTGGATGATGCTGTCGATGTTGAGCTTGTCTATATCCGCCATCGCCTCTCAGCGGCCGGGCGGAGCCCTCCCCGCCGCTCCGCTCGCGGCTTGGCCGGCCCGACTCCGCTCCTCGTTCTGTCTCGTTTTTGCCCTTTCCTGCTCTGCGCCTTCCCTCGCTCTCTCTGCCCCCCCCGCCCCCTCAGCACAGGACCAGCACTGAACAAAATGGCCGCCGTCCCCTCAGCGGGCTCGCCTGGCGCACGGATACTACGAGCGCGACGCGGCTCGTCGGAAACCCTTTATAGGCCGGGCGGGAAGAGCGGGAGGAATGATGCGGCCCCGCTTGCTGTATCCTTCCGCTCCCGGGATGGGAAGTAGTGCGGCGGTGCCGCCTCCCAGTGTCGCGACAGTCACAGCGCGGCGGAACCAGTGGAGGCGGTCACGGAACCACAGAATACATTAGGTTGGAAAAGACCTCCGAGATCGTCGGGTCCAAGCTATGACCGAACACCACTGAGTAACCCAGACCATGGCACCGAGTGCCACTTCAGTCGTTCCTTGAGCACTTCCAGGGACAGGGACGGCACCACCTCCCTGTGCAGCCCGTTCCAACGTCTAATCACCCTTTCTGTGAAGAAAGGTCGGTGCCTTGTAGGATTCCTGCAGACTGGGGTCTGCAGGGAATAGGAAGGGGCCACCATCACCCTCACCTTGTCCTCCACTGCGGTCGTGGCCCCACACACTCACACGTGAAGGAGATGGGGGCTTCAGGTGGGATTTTGGGGCTGTTCACCCCGCTTTAGGGCTGGGGGAGCACAGCCCTCATGTCCTTCGCCTCACACTGAGCCACCTCTGCTTCACGAGTTGAGGCAACGTGTCCTGAGCAGCCCCTCAGCTCCAGAGCACCGTCAGACACGTGGCTCTGCACCTGCAAATCCTTCAAGAAACAGACGTACAGCACTTTCAAATCCTTATGAATGCAGAAATTAACCTCCTCGTTCAAAAGCATCTCGCTACTTTATTTCACACTTCTATTATTTTATTCTATATGTAGCTACAGCTTGGCTACAAGTACTTAAGTGAGGTCGTGCTCATAAACTGGGTGGTGTTTGTCCAGGAGACGGGCTGTGCGAGCCTTTCCCTCTGTTCAGTCTGCGTCTCGGGTTGAATATTGTTTAATTGCTTTATTTGCTCCTACTTTAATTTGCAGGGATGGCTGTGTCAAGCTCTTTCCTCCTCCCCTCCCTTCCCTGCGAGGATCGCTCCCACTATCCTGACGGATTCCTCCTGCCAGCAGTTATACAATATTCATTACAGCTCATTGCCGTGGTGGGGCCGGAGCAGAGTTCGGATTCGTGCGGGTGATAAAGCGAAGGACTTGCAGTCTCAGCACACCTCGGGTCTGCGGGAGGAAGGAGATAAGAGGATGCAGAGTCTACCTGAAACACAGGCTCTGGCCCCTTGCAAGCGCAGCCTCAACGCTCCACTTCCCCGAGCGAACACTTATCGTATCGAGCACGCCCAAGCTGATATGCTAATCTTAGTCACGCTGGTGTAAGCCCAAAGTAACCCCACGGAAAACAATAGAGTTACTTCAGATTTACTTCAACGTGACAGCCTTTGCAGATTTACATCTATTTTTGTGCTGCACCTTCTTGGGGAACGGCCCCCTCCGGCTCTTGCACCGAATACTTTCTTTCTCTTTCAAATCCTTCCTAATTCTGCAGGGCGAGTTGTTCTCTTGGACTTCGCTGAATTATTTAACAAGGAAAATTGGTCCTGTGTTTCCAGAGGAACCTTCCTGGCCTTGTTTTTGTTTCTGGAAATATCTTCATCTCATCTTGCCCTTCAGCAGTTACCTCCTCTCCAGAGACAAGTCCTTTGGGGATCTGAGCACCTTTAGTGGGGTGCTGAGTCCTTTTCACTCCTGTTAATGCTCTGGGAAATGGAATGGAGGGGAAGAGCTTAGCAACCCAGGAGATGTACTTGGGAATTCGCTTGGAAACTCCGTACTTCTGGAAGGACAGATCCGGCCCTTCAAAGGAAGTCAGGGCAAGGAATCGGTCTCACTTGCTGAACCATATCAGGCAAGGTCCAAAGCACTGTCAATTCTTGTTAAAAGAGGCGTAGCCGGGAGGAAAGAAGAGAAATGGCAGATAAAGGTGAATCTGTCGAGGCCTCATCATCACCTTGATAACCAACGCGCCTTGTTCCACCTCCACATCTCAACAGCAGCTGCCAACGCTTGCTGTCCTGTTTGGAGGGGACTGGATTTTGGCACAGGGTCTTTCTCATTCTCGTAAAAAATAAGGACTCTTCCTTATCAGTAAACTCGGTGGAGAGCCAGAGGTATATTAAAATGCCACCACAAAATAATCTTTTTAATAAGGTAGCTTTTCTCTGCGGGAAATAACCGGCCTCGCCCCACACCCTGATTAGAAAAGGGACCCAGCCAAGGTGTTATAAATATCGTGAAACTGTTTTGTTCTCTGGTGTTGCTCACAACAATGATTTATTTCTAGAGGGGGAACAGATTTATTTCCAGAGAGGGAACAATCAGGGAAATCCCTTTGTCCTTAAACTCTGCACACGGGCTTGAAACATTCCATAATTTTGAAGCTCACGCTTCATATACCAACATCTCCACCCCTTCTTTCAATTTGTCTACAATTTTTTCCCTACTTTGCTAAATACACAATGATGAACGATTTGTTCAGCACAAATCGCTCACAGCTCTGAGACTTCTGTGTCTTTTCCTCTTTTCCCCCCTTGAAATTCCAGAAATCACCACTTTGGTCTCATTCCTTGGAAGCCTCTGTGTAAAACATCTTTCCCCACTGATTTGTCCTCACTCTCCCTTGCACATGTTGCTTTATTATTGTATTGTTGCTCATAATCTGGTTAAGTTTAAGAATATATATATTTTATATATATAATACCCACCTACATACAGAAGAAAAATAAAGAGATTTCAATACTGTTCTGTACATATATAAAAAAATATATATGCATACACATGCATATACCGTGTGTGCAATATAATACATATTTACGCTATATACACATACATACGTGTATATATGTGCAAAAAAAAAATTTAATATTCTCTGATATATCCCTATTTGTAGGTGGATCCTAAGAAATGTGAGGCACCCACACTTTTAGATTACATATTTGCTAAGCCCATGAATTGCAGTGTGTTTGTGTACATTTCAAACAAGGATCTACACCGGCTCTTCAAACGCTGCCAAAACAAGAATGGGTGACTTGTGGGTCAGGTGTTATTTTTCCTAACTCACTCCACAACCAGGCTTTCAATGTTTTCATAACTCCTACTGTTTGCACCCAGCCTGCCTGGTGTTACAATCGAGATAAAGCCTCGTGCACACCTCTTCTTCTCATGCCTAACATATTTTGCTAACCCTCAAACTCCAGCAGGGTTTTGGGGGTGGACGGTGCCGATTTGTCAGACAAAAGAGGAGCAGCTGGAGCAAGATGCGAGGCTGGTCTGGAGATGGAAGGGGCTGTGTCCTGTTCCGAAGGGAGCCGATGACGCACAGGCAGGAGTTGTCTTAGTGTCAAGTTTTATTTACAAAACACACAGCGCCATGATCTCCCTCCAGCAACAAAACTTGTGGATCTTGCACGTTCCTGTGCAGAACCTGGCGAGGAGCTTGGGGCTGGCAGCTGCTCCTGAGCCTCCAGCTTTGCCTTGGGGCTCTCCAAGGAGTCAAACCTTGTGCAGAAACGGAATGAAACCTCATTCCCAGGCAGCCAGCAGCAGGATTCCTGCTGGAGACTTCCGTACGCTCTTCTCATGGGTGGAACCTGCACACCAGAGCCAGGCCTTGATTTCCACCAAGCCGATGGTTTCCGAGTCGCAACAGCTGGTCTCCATCTGAAATCTCCCCCCAATGGTAGCTGTCAACACTGATGACAAATCCATCTAAAGCTTGTCAAAATCACGTTTTTGATACCAAAAGTAAAAAAATTCAGCTCAGAAAATTTTGAGACAGGTGATTTTGACACGGGAAAAAATATGATTTGCCATTCCTACCCTCCTTGTTGTTTTTTTAATGTATTTATTAAAAGTTGATGTACTTCATGGGTTTCTGGTGAACGGTATTTTCAAATGGAAAAACATTCTATTGGTGAGCTTTGGAAGGTTCATACTTGCAAAAATACTACCAATAAAATCCTTCTTTTATAAAAATGTCACAAGTTCCTTTTTTCCTAATATAGCAGTGACCACAACAGGATTTTTCCTACTACAGCTCTTTGGATGAGGAAAACCCAGCACATTCCACTCTCGTGGTGAATTTCTAAGATGAATCTGACTTTTAAGGCTCCAGCATGAGGCACAAGAGCCATTTTGATGTGTCCTGTCCGTGGCTGAGCATCCCTGGGCAAGCGTGGCTGTTGTCTGCTCTGCTGCTTGGAAAAAGAGGAGAAACAGCTCCAAAGGAGGCTTTGTCCTACTTTAAGTGGAGAACAGCCGTGGCGGATCAGTTGACGCCGCTTTGGCACCGAGTGGAGCCCCGTCTTCCCCTCTTCCTCAGGAATCCCTTTGCTCCGCCAAAGGGAGTTGCATAACCGGCTGGAAAGCTCTCGTGGGCTTCCACAGGCCTCAGCTGAGCCGTTCTCCGAGGGGAAAGGGAAAAGCATGGACAGCAGCCAGTGCTGTACACCCAGCAAAGGGCTTTCTGCCCTTTTTTCTGCTGGTTTCCAGTGGGGTGAGCACAACTTGCCTTTCCCCTTGCAGCGTCAGCGGCTCTCAGCACGGCTCACCTGGATGTGGTGCTGCAGAGGGATGTGAGTGATCCCGTGGCGTGGGGAGGACCTTGGAAAACAAGGAGAGGCAACTGCTGCTCAAAGTGGGACATTTTCGTGCAGCTGCAGCGTCACGTGGCTCGAAGGGAGCACATCGTGGATGCTCCTCACTGCTCTGGGCAGAGATGCGTGTTTGCAGCCTGGGACACGGCCCCGGATCTCAGCCCAGCTTCATGGCTGAGCTGCTTCTCTAATTAAAACCCATGAAAAAGCAGGATCAGGAGGGCTGTCAAGGGAACGGGAAAGTGGAAATAGGATGAAGGTCTGGTGATTTGCTATTGGTCAAACGGCTGCTGTGCCTCTGCCAGTGGGAGACACACCACTGAACACGAGACGCAGGAGCAAGAAAGAGGCCTTCCATGCACCCCAGAGATCCCTAATTCATTCATTCACACCTTTTCCTGTGGAAATGCAGGTGAAATATGTGGCAAATCCCACCTGCAGGTGCCTGAAGGCTGGTGCACCAAAGCCTTCCCAGGGACAGGTAACAAGTGTTCAGAGGGCAGTAGCTTTGCTGATCCAGATTTTGTTTTCCCTTATGCTCCTGAAATTCCAGAACAATCCCATTGGCAGCTCTTGGACACCTGGGATTTCTGCTCATGTGCAGCATTTGGAAACGTGGTCCTTTGTGGAGGTAGCTGCCACGTATTCTTATTTATTTGTTTCTATTCTCACCTCCTCCTTGCTGCTCTCTGCTCACAAGCCTGGCAGATTTTCAGGAGACGGGCTGCTCTTACGTAACACTGCGCCAAAATTGGTGCGAAAGGATTCGGAGGGATCTGTGGCTGGAATCACCTTTGATCCCTGGATTCCCTTCTGGTTTGTCTGTGCATTTTGGGCACACCATTTTGAGCTGATGGGGCATCTCTGCCCCAGCATCTCTTGGGACCCATCCTTTGCCACCGGCGTCACTCAGGTCCTGGTGTCCAGGCCATTCCGTGAGTGCTGCCTTGGTCAGAGCTGCCTTGTGGCAGCAGATGTGGTCCCGTGCCAGCTCTCCTGGGCACGCAGGAGCAGCTTCTCCCAGGCCTCCAAGAGAGCGTGGCCAGAGTTCAAGCCTGTGTAATTAGCAGTAATTAGCCAATTGAGGGAGTGTGTATGAAACGGATTAAACTCACTGAAATCCCCAGCCCAAGTCGAGCTGAGCTGTGTTCTTGGCTCAAAAACCTGCACCCACATCCAGAAGATGCCTTAAGCAACTTGAGGAAACGCTCTTTCTCCTCTTTCTCCTCTTTCTCCTCTTTCTCCTGGGATGGTCTTTCCTCCAGGCTATGGCCAGCTTCATCCAAGCAAACCCCTGGAAATCGTGGAGAGGATATTGGGGCTTAACCCAGCAGCAGAGAGGGAAAACTGGGGCTGGACCCAAGGGAAAGGTGGGCAAGGCTCCTCAGGGCACCCACAGCACTTTGGGTGCTGCTGTGAGCTGCTTTACAGCAAACACAACGCTGGGAGCTGCAGTCCCATCTCAGGCTCGCAGCAGAGACAGATCCAAAGCAGCGCAGCCAGGCCCTCTCCCACGCCGCTCTCCAGCCGGGTGCCTTTGCCGATGAATCACGAGTGTTTTGGTCTGGATGCGGTGATAAATCCAAGTGCTGTGAATGACAGAGCGCACAATGGTGGGGTTTAGCCAATAAATCAGCCTTTTACGTCAATGCTTCCATGCACACGTATCTGTGAGGCGGCAGGTGAGGCAGGAGAGTCGGGAACATTAATCTGAGGGAAAAGGGAGCCTTGGAAACTTGCCCCTTTTGTTCCAGTCTCCGCTCTGCTGGAACTCCATTTTCCTATTCTTTATCTCTACGTTTTGCTTCACGTGATTTTGTTTTCAGTTTAGAAGTAGATTCCTTGTTTGCAGGAAGAATCCCCTGTGTGTTTGTGTGGTGGGTGAGATTCAGCAAGACTGGGGTTGGGTGAGATCTCAGCATTACATCAGCTCCAGGTCAGTCAGACAGATATGGATGGCTGATGTTAAACTCCTGTCTCAGAGCGAGCGGCTGTGGACACGGGCAGTCCATTCCTTCCATTTGAAAAGCAAAATGGAGATTAGAGGAAGTGTTCACCCCACAGCCAGAACAACTTTGATGATTCAAGGATGTGTTCAGGCTTCAAATGTGACATGACATCTTGTTACCAAATTCCCATCCGAGCAGGGAAGGGACACCCCATGTGAGACTCTGCATTCCCTACAAGGATCAGGCCAGCATCCCAACACTCTCATTGATCCTCCACAAGCAAGGTGATGCAGGGACAGGTCCCTCCCTGTTGTGCATTAAGAGGAAAATTGAATTTTGAGGCCATGAGGCAGAATTTCAGAAGGAAAGTAGTTTATGAAAGTTTGTGCCTGCCTGAAGTTCTCTGATGATAACTCTCACAGAACACTCTTCCCAACAAAACCCTTTCCTCCCAGGTAGTTCAACCTGAATCACAAGTCTCTGGAGGTGAAGAAGGAACATCTGCAGGGATGGAGAAACCTGCTGGGGGTCAGAGAAGCCCCTTTCACCCGCCCACTTTGTTCTCTGCAGCCTCCATTGATGGCCAAAGCCTTGGTGACCTCCAGCTCTTGGGGTCCACTTTCACTCCTTTTCCAGCACCTTTTGACTTCCCTACAGAGCTCTTGCTGTGAATTTAACTTTTCTAACAGAGGATGAGGAGGGGACCAGTGAAAGCTGCTCCTGGGTGATTCCATGCACCACTGGATTCACACCACAAGCTCCTCAGGAGAGGAGGGCTTTGCCTCACCCCAGCTCCCTCTGGGTGATGCCCCTCTGCCAAGCCGTGCTCCCTTTGTCCCTTCTCCCAACACAACCTCAAACAAGTGTTGGGTGGTTTTTTTCTCAGTAGCATGTAGGTCACAGCAGAGCCTTAGGGACCTGACAGCTGACATTCATCCTCAGTTTTGAATCTGTGCGTCAGGCTTTCTGGAGGCGATAGAAGTGCAGTTGCTGGTGAGACCGACTGCCTTTTGTGTGGCTTCAATTAAATGTCTTTCTTGGCGTGGGATAGTTGCCAGAGTTCTTTTGTTTTTTCTTCTTTTTCTTCTTCTTCTTTTTTTTTTTTTTAAAGAAAGAAATGGTTTTGTTTATGTATATATATAGAAAAAGTTCCACCTGGCTTTTTGGAAGGGTTTCAACTGGAATGTATCAGATCCCATATTCTTCTATAAAAAAGTGAGCTGTATTTTTCAGCTGAACTTTTCTCCCTTTTATAGCTGGCATTTGGCACACATGAGGCAGAAACTGTGGCAAGGTCACCGCCCTTCCCCAGCCAAGAAAGGAAATCCGTGGCCTGTGCCAGGGCCAGTGATATGGAGGCAACTGCTGAGGAAAAACTTGGGGTGGTCACAAGCTGTGAGCTGACCCCCAAAACCTGCTCATCATTGAGGTCTGTACAGGAGCTCTGGGGTGCCTTGAAGATGCAAGTCCCGGATGTTGTGGAACCTGCCCTGATGATGAGATGCCTTCACAGCCGTGACCTTTGCGGAGGGCTCATGGGGATGGTCCTGGCACAGCGCATGCTGCTTGTCCCAGCATAGAGTCCCAGAACGGTTTGGGTGGGAAGGGAACTTAAAGCTTGTCTCATTCCAACCCCCTGCCATGGGCAGGGACACCTTCTACCATCCCAGATTGCTCCGAGTCCTGTCCAGCCTGGACTTGGACACTCCCTGGGATGGGGCAGCCACAACTTCTCTGCTTGATCCTCACCACACTCTCTCTCTTTCCACAACAGTGTGGGCAACAAGTTAAAACAAGGCAAGCAGCCACCATGACTTCTGCCCTCTTTCTTCCTGCGCCTGTTTAAATTTTGGTTGCTCAAATGACCTTTTCCAGACCTGGGTGTCCTCCCACCCTGCTCAGTGTCCCTTGTGCTGTGACTGGGTGCTCTGGTCCCTGCTGCCAGCTGTGAAGGACGAGGTGGTACAGGGCAGCAGCTCCTTTCTGCTTGACTGCAGGCACACTTTAATTAATTTCTTTTTCAAGATTACGCTTATTTTTATTATGCATTTATTTACTATCAAGTGTGCATGTTGCAGTCTCTCTTCCCAGCCCCAGCTAGTGAAGGGACCTGCCCAGTCTCATCCAGACACTCCTTCCAGCAGCAGCAGGCGATGCCAGAAGTGCTCCGGGAGCCGCAGCACCTTGGCAGAGTAACATTTGCATGAGAAAGCAGAGAGCGGGGAGGAAATAAAATCTAAAGGTGAAGAGGTGTGAGTCACTTGGTGAAACTGCGGTACTGCTGCTGAATTCCCCGGGGCTTCAAACCAGGGCTTCAAGGAGAGGTTGGAAATTCCAGCGGTGCAGGCAGCCAGCATAAGGAGAACACACTGGATACTCGATACTTGTGTGGTGGGAGCTCGGCCACTCTGGGAGCTCGTTCCTGTTTGGTGGTTTTTACTGTGCTCTGATTAATATGGAAATTGTCACGTCTGCCCAGGCTGGGCGAACACATCCCCGTGCTGCCACTGATCCTGCTCTGGAAGTGCCTGTCAGGCTGAGGGCTGTCCCTGGCTCCCCTGGGCTGCTGCAGGAGCTCAAAGTGATGCTCGCTGCTCCTGGTTCTTGCACAGCCTTTAAATGCTGTGCCATCAACTGCTTGATTAATTAATTCTGTTCTCTTTCACTTGTTTGATGATGACGATGTTCAGAGATGTGACTGAAACTCCAGGGCGGGGACAGCCTCATGCGCTGAAACAGGCTGGACATGTATTTTTAGTAAAACTGTTTTTTCAGCTCAGGATTTGGAGTTTCTGGTCATTTCCTCATCCCTCTCTGAGCCATGCACCAAGTCCTTTCTGCCGTTTATTGCAGATTTTGAGGGTTAAAATAATCTGGGAGTCAAGTGCTCGGCTTTTGGAGGGAGAAGGAAGTGAGCAGCTGGATGAGCTCTTGCTGCTCATCAGCACCAGCCACCCAAGCTTATGGCAAAGCTTCCAGGGAGCTCCAGTTTATATATATCATTATAGAAATAATGACTTGGGAAAGGCACACGGAGGATTTAAGGCCATTCCACGTTATTGCTCAGCTCAGCTGAAAGAAGTGAGGGATCACTTTGTTGTCCTGGCGGTGATCACAACGGGGCTGTCTGTCCATCTGTCTGCCCACCCGGGGCTGCTGCTGGCCTGTCCCAGGCCCCAGGAGCAGCAGAGGGGCCGAGAGGTGAGATGGGGTGAGCCAGGGGGTTTTGCCACTTCAGCAGATATTCCTTAACGTGTCTCCTCGCCTCTGCCTGCAGGCAAGGACTGAAGCCAGGAACGCTGTCAGTCGTGTTTGTCCTGCCAGCAGCAGCTCACCTTGGAGGTGTCAGCCCTGCAACTGTGCTTTACCTGCAGTGCATCTCTGCAGCCTCCCTGGCTGGCTGGATCCTAGGAAATGCTTCCCTGGTGTTTCCCTCCTTACACCCCAGATTTCCAAACAGTCAGGAGATGTTCAGAGCACTGAGAAGCTTCAACACACGCATGGGGCAGGGGTCTGTGGGCTGCCAGCGCAGATGTGGTTTGGTGTTTGCCTGCTCTGCTCTGTGCCCGGGCAGGCTCGTGTCCCTGGCAGGACCAGGGGTGCCCAGGGAGGATTCTTACTGCCCGAGCAGCAGGGATACAGGGACCGTGTGGCAGCAGAGCATCACCACGTGGCGCTGGCTGCTGGCTGCCTCACCCTCACTCCCTCCCAGGTTTGGGCACACCCGTTTTCACTGGAGGGAGGGATGGATGGACGGACGGATGGATGGATGGACAGATGGATAGGACTAGCTGCACAGACGTGTCTGTGTGCCCTCCCACCTTCCACGGAGATTTCAGAGCCCGTTGAACCATTCTGCAACCCAAAAGAAGATTTTCCACCAGCGAGGGCTGTGTCTGCCCTCCGAGAGCAGCACATCCAGCTGCCTCCTCTCTTTCTCTCGCAGGGGCAGAGAATTTGACGAAAAAATGGAGCTGACGACAGCACTAATTGCTTGGGAGACAGCATGGCTGGCTGAGGCCGTGGGGACAGCACACCATGGGGCTTTAAAACCACAGATGGGTGCCCAGTGGGATATTTTGCCAGCTCAGGAGGAGATGGGCGAGGGCTCTGCGCTCAGCCAGGGAATACAGCGCACAGGCGGCTTTCTAGAAGCAGCACAAGTTGAGCTGGTAAATTATAAAATGCCACACTTGAGGTCTGTTACATAACGTCCCTTTACAGAACCTGGGAGCTAAATATAAAAAGGGAGTTACATTTTGGGCTGGTGTAAAACGATGCTCCAGAACGGGTTTGTGTGGGAAGGAGGCTCTGCAGCGCGGCGAGGAGCGGAAAGGCTTTCGGGACCCTGGGTTTGCTCCCAGCCTCTGTTGCTTGTTTTCTCTGCAACCTTACAAAAACCATGTACTCCCCAGGTCTCAGTTTCCCTCTCTTTAAATCAGGGGCAATGAAACCTCCATTTCCTCGCAGCTGCGTTGTCAGGATTAATTCATGTTTTCAAAGTGACTTTAGAATCTATAGAAACCCGAATAGTATATCATTATCCCCATCTAAACTTGGCACAGAATATCAGCAGGCCAAATTCCCCTCCCACACTGGAGGAGAAGGGGTTGTGTCAGCACAGCCGAGAGGAAAATTCCAGCCGCTGTTCCCAACCAAAAAATCCAGAAGAGAAAAGCCTTTTCAGGCTGAGACCATTTCATTTCCCTTGAGGAAATTCCCTCTTCATTAGCTCCGAGCAGAAGAATCAGCTCCCACATAAATGGGCTTGTGCTGAAGTGCGGAGGGGGTTAATGGGAGTTTTGGGTGGCCCATCCTTCCTCTCTTGGTTGATGGTGATGTTGATAGTGACACTGGGCTCCTGCAGGACCTGCTGCCACCTCACTGGCTCTTCAGCTTGAAGGTGACAAGGCCAGGAGCATGTCCCATGGGAAATGCAAGTGGGAGCAGAGCAAAGTAGAGATGCACAGAGATGCTCTGTGTGCCAGGATCCAGCCTTCCTGGCAGGGATTTGGGGCTGTTTTGCTTTCTTTTTTCTTTTTTTAATAATTCCACTGCCAAACCCAGCATGGCCCTCAGTGTTCTGCTTTCCTTGCTCTCCATCAACGGTTGGGAACAACCTGGCCCATCTTCCTTCTCATTCCTCTCTGCATGCAAAGTGAAGACCACAGTGACTGCCCAGAAGAGCTAGATGGATTTCCAGGTCAGGTTTGGCCACTCCTTTTGGGGGCTCAAGGAAGCCAGGTATGGACTGAAGGATGTGGGATGTCAGGGGAAAGCCTGGCTGGGATCAGCAGGGGATGATGCCACCACAGCCTTGCTCCTGTCATGATGGAGAGACAAAGATTGAGCTGGGATCAGCCTAGTCCAGCTTCTGGTCAAAGCGGATGCACGGCCCCTCCAGATACAATGTGAGGTTTCTTAAAACCACCTGATTATCCAAACCTGATCCTGCGCCTGTGAAAACCCATCCAAATAGCTGGAAAAAATGTTTTCTGACAGGATGGAGATTTGCAAGGGAGTTGCCAAGCAACTGGCGCAGCTCTGCCGCCTCCTGCTCCTCTCCTCCCTCTGAGCAGCGAGCAGGCGATGGCTGCATCCCTGTATCCCCCTGCCCCAGCCAGCCCAGGGCTCCTTGGCTTTCCCAGCCTGCCCCCATCTGCCTGGGAAGGCACCAGTGGGAAAGGCAGGGACCGCTGGTGGCTGGCGGGACAGGATGCTCCTGGCCGGAGGGAATGACTTCCCTGCACATCCAACCCATGGCAAATCTCCTTCAGCAGCAGGGTTAGAAACAGTCTCCCTTTTCCAACCCATTTCCAAGCTGTGCAGCTCTCTTTTGAACTAGTCCCAGAAATGTGGGAAAACACCCAGGAGGATTCATTATAACCCAGCTTCGCTTCATGTCACCTCTGCATTTCCTTGGAAGCTGCTTCAGATTTACACTAAGAGAAACATGCAGCCCAAGCCCTTGGGATTTTCTTTGCTAAAGCTTTAATTTAAATGAACTCTTGAGTAACAACTATTACAAAAATCAGCTGATGTCTCTTGTAAAGCCTTGGACTAACCTCAAGAGCCGTGAGCAGCGGCAGACGGGAGGGGAGGCACTGATAGCTGGGATCTTGCAAAAGATCAGTTTCTGAGTGAGTGGCAATAAACAGCAAACCCAGCCAGCTTGGAGGAATGGCAAATGGACCAGACTGTTCAGAACAATCTGTTCCTGCTCCAGAGCAGGGCTGTGGTGCCGGCAGCAGCCTGGGAAAGCGGCTATTCCTGGCGTGAGCAGGTCTGAAATCCTGCTTCAGAAAAACGGCGGGGCCAAGCCAGGCTAATTACAAGGAGACATGTCCTAAATCAAACAAAAAGGCTCCGAGTGGTTTTGCTGGGCTGACTCCTCTCCAGGGAGCTTTGTGCTCTGCCCCATCTCACGGACCTGCTCGCTGCCGTGTCCTCGGCTTTGTGCTCCAGCCGCTGGGCTAATCTTGGGCAGGGCCACTCTGATCCACTCTGGGTCCTCTGCCTGTGCTTGGCCAAGCATTTACTGTCTGATATCGTCACCTACTTAATCAGGCATTAACGTCACCGAGCTGCAGCAGAGCAGTTGGTGCACTCAGTTTCTTCCCGGTGCTGTGATTGCTGTTGGAAGGGAACAAGAGTGCCCAAACTTCTCCCATACAGCCAAAACTGGGCAGACAGGAAGCTCTGGAACTGTCCATACCAATATCTCCCACAGCCAGGCTGGGCCTGGGGTGCAATTCATCCAGGAACATTTATTTCAGTTGTGCTTCTTTTCATGCGGCTGTGGGCTCCCCAGGATACTTTCCTCCTGTGCTTAACCCAGAGATCAAGTGGCCGTCATTTGATTTGGAAAAGAAAAGAATGGGATGCAGATGGTGCAGAACACCCATACAGCAGTTTAATTAATTGCCTTTAAATGTTAATTCAGAACAGTTTCCCTGAGTGATCTTATATAGGCAAATCCTCAGTTGCCTTAAGCCACTTGCAGACCGTGTTCAATTAATAAGGTATTCTTAGTTCTGACCAGGAGCCTTGCACGGGACAGTAATTGGGAATGATTGATTGGAAATAGCTCTTCTAAACCAGGCTGTACCTGCTGTGCTCTCCTGTGCTGGCCAGATCTGCCCAGAGCTGACACGGAGCCGCCGGAGTCTGTGGAGAAGGGAATTTCCTTCCCGACTCTCTCTGTGATGTGCTGCTTCCTCAGCCACAAACCCCCTCCCACCTCACCCTCCCAGTGCTTCCCAGCTCAATCCAGCATCGAGGGTTTCCAGCAGAGCATTTGGATTTGCCAACAGACTTCCCTGGAAAAGAATGGGATGTGGGAGGTCACGGTGGGAATTTATTAGCTTGGCTTAGCTGTAGCCAAGCGCTCTGCCAGGCTTTGAGAGCTGGTGCATTGCATATCCCAGCCTGGAGCAAAACCCTGCCTCCTGCTTGGGTGTGATGCCTCCAAAACTGCTGAGGGATCAGCAGAACCACTGAGAGTAACTTTGTGCAGTTTTGCCTAAATCACAGTTTAAAAAAAACCCGAAAACCATAGAATCCCAGAATGATTTGGGTTGGAAGAGACCTTCAAGCTCATCCCGTTCCACGCCCTGCCATGGGCAGGGATATGTCCCACCAGACCAAGTTGCTCCAAGCCCTGTCCAACCTGGGACACTTCCAGGGATGGGGCATCCAGAGATTTTCCAGGCAACCTGTGCCAGGGCCTCACCACCTCGTGTTGGCACAGAGAACGCTGCTCCAGGTCAGACGCTGCCTCGTGTGACAGCGGTGTCTGCAGTGGCTCTGTCCTTGGGTCCCCTGTTCTTTGCTTTAGCTAAAATCCTCCTGCAGTGTCTGTGGGCTTGTTACGTGCCAGGTTTGACCTCAGGCCAGTGAAATTTTTGGAGGTCTCTTCTTTCTGTGCTTTCAGCACATCCTCGATGATTTTCCTCCCGCGTTCATCCCCGTGGCAGCAGCCTTTGAGCAGTAATTCAGCACGGTGTACCTGCTGCAGCCAAAGGCGATTGGGAGTCACAGATGGATGAAATCCACGTTATTTGGCTCTGCTGGAGCTGCGGAGCCTGCTGTGGGAGAGTTTTACTTTCCTAAAGTCAAACCTTGGGGAACTTGCTCCTAAAGCAACGCTTGAAATAATACCCAGTAAAGCCACGGAGGAGACAGTTCACTGCTGGAAATCGCATTTCACTTGGTGTCAGCAATTCAGAAGAAAACCATCTGCAGGAAATTACGATGACAATTTCCTCTTGGAGTGTGGAGAAATTACAGCTGTAATCGAGGAGGCAGCCAACAGCCTCCTCTCCCCTTACTTCTACCAATTACCCTGAAAACTTTCAAGTCATTTGCCTGTACAGAGATGTCTCTACCCCACCCAGGACGGACAGGCTGGGAGAAGTGATATGGTGCAGGGAGAGAGCAGCTCGGCATTTGAGGAGTAGACGGTGTATATTTGAAACGAAACCTTTTCTATAAGAAACGCGGAGCAAAACTCAAGCCAGTTGCAAAAAGCTGCAGGTCGACAGCTCTCAATGTGTTCATGAGGGTTTTGGGCCCAAACTGGTCTTGCCAGTTGAAGGCTGATTCATGCACATGTGAACATTCATCAGAGGAAAGAAATAAAAACCTGGCTAGAAAATGTGCTCATGGGACACCGTTCTCAAGCCAGGTCTTGGTACAGTGACACCATGAGGCCAAGGGATCCCTCCAGGCCCATAGCACAACATTTAAACGGGTTGAGGGTGATGGGACAAGGGGGAATGGTATTGAACTAAAAGAGAGATTAGATTGGATATTAAGAAGAAATTCTTTGCTCAGAGGGTGCTGAAGCACTGCCACAGGTTGCCTGGAAAACTGTGGCTGCCTCATGTCTGGAAGTGTCCAAGGCCGGGTTGGACGGGGCTTGGAGCAACCTGGGATAGTGGAAGATGTCCCTGCCCACGGCAGGAGGTGGCACTGGATGAGCTTTAAGGTTCCTTCCAACCAAAGCCATTGTGGTTCTATGATTTCAGCAAATGGACGTAGCGTGTGTCTGAATTCAGAACCTTTTCTGGGAGATTTTAGCCATCAATTTGTTGCCTGGGAAGATCTTTCCTCACCACCAGCTGCCTGAGCAGTTGCCAGCATCTTCCTGCTCATCCCAGCACTGCTGCTGGAGCTGACGGGAGTTTGATTGTGATATAATCCAGGCTTTTAGAGGAGGGAAAAAAGAAAGTTTTGACAGTTCCATATATAGCCCTCTGACTCACCGATTTCATGTGTCAAACACTAAAGACGGGTTAAGTAGAATTAAGTTCTGGATTTATTATAAATAGGCATTAAGTAACATGAATGTACTACATTTGCATGAAAATATGGGCCCAATTCTCCAGTCTACCCCAGAGATTTTGTTTGACGTCGATGGGACGCTCCCAGATGGGAGCTCAGCTCAGAGCCAGCCCAGCTCTGACCATCCCCTGCAGCCCCTGGACCCAGCGAAACAGGAAAATCATTGCTGGAATCAGGAAAAGTTTACACTGCTTGCGCAGATCAGAATTCATTCCTTAATATAGTACAATGAGTTTTAATTAGCCCCCAGATCTGCTGCTGAAGGAATAATTTCTGCATGTCAATCAGTGCTAAATGTACTTGTTAAATCAGGGAAGATTGGTTAAGTTGAAAATTGCATAGAAAGTCACTTTTCTTCTGTGTCTCACAGAAGCTGGGGACTTTTTGGATTCAAATGTTATGGACAATCTCATCTTGCTCAGAATACTGTTCTGCTGAAAGGTCCATCCAGACAATGAAGTCACCCTCACTGAGAGCAAGTGTGACAGTCAGGCATTGTTTGGGTGAAAAGAGTCCTCTTTAGTCAAATCATTGCTTCTACAATGAGGGAGACAGACACAGACTCTACCAAATCAGAGCCCTCCTGAATAGTTTAATTTACTGACTTGTTCATTGCTAAACAATTGAGAATTGGTACATGGAGAAGAGCACAAAAAGGACAGAAAATATGGGCTGTATTTTGAGGCTGGACTAGTCCAAGCCAAGGGAAAACAAGATTTTCAGCCACCCACTGGCAATCATTTCTGGAAAAATAATGTTCACCCCTGCACCTCTACCTTTATTGGGAACTGGAGGTTTGGCCCTGTTTCTGCTGAGGGTGAAGAGAAGGGATGTGCCCTATAACACAGCCAGGGCCACTGGGACTGAGTGACAACCTCACCCTTGGAGAGGTGGTTTTTATTATCCCACGGAGCTGTTGATCATGCAGGAACAGCATGAAAAGCTCTGGGAGCTTCCCCTGGCCCTGGTGGGATCCTCAGGCTCCGGTGCCTTCCCACCATGGCTCTGCCCTCGGTTGTGATTTTTCTTATCAAACACTGCATTCTGTTTTCTGTCATGAATATGATTTCCAATTAAATGCCTCCTCAGAGCCTGCCTGGCTGGGAATTAGCCTGGAACTTGATGGCTGGGCTGTTAGCTCATCAAAGTCTCAGGGATAACGAGGAGGTGCCGATGCTCTGGTCGGGGATTTTGCTCGTGGCTTTGAACTCGCCGCAGCCCTGCAAACTGGGACAGGCTGCCCTTTGCTCACCTTCAGCACTGCTCTATTCCCCTTCATCCCACAGCTGAGTAAGCAACTCCAGGCCCACAAAACACAGCCCCTGTGCTCCTGCCCTCCAGGGATCTCGGCGTTTGCACAGTCCCTGGGAAGGAGCTGGCTACGCGCTCCAGCTTACAGGGAAAGGATTATCATGGCTCTTATGACTCAGTCCACAGCTCCCGTGTGCTTCCCTGCATGGAAAGGAAAGAAGCGGGCATGAAGCCTCAATCTGTCCCCTAATCAGCCACCTAACTGCTCCCTGTCCCCAGTGTCCTTCCCCAGTCTGGCAGCGCCAACCGTTGCTGCTCTGGATGCCAACAGTGGTGGCAGTGATGTGGCGATGGTCTCCTCATGAGTAAAACACATAAAAACTAGATTGGAAACACAAAAATGCTGGATGCGCAGCTGGGAAAAAGATGGGGAGGGAGTGGCAGCCATGATCCCAAAGCACTGCTGGGGATGGTGAACCCCTGGCTGCTCCTGTTGGAGCAAAAGGCTTCGAATGCCGGGTTGTGGGTCAATTCCAAATGAGAGTTTCTCTTTGCTGTGGACATGCAGCCAGGGAAGTTTTTGAGCATGTGCTTCAGGGCTGGTTTTTGGCCATGGAAACCCCTTTGGTCCATGTAATGTGGGGTCCCAGCAGCTCCTTGCTCGATGGTCTTGGTAATCCATTGAGCTCCATCCCCACTCCATTGTGGTGATGCTGCCATGGCAACCAGGCCTGCGCTTGTTCCACAGACCCTGGGGCAGTGCAGCATGGGACTGGGCCCCATCCTCTTCTAGGTTCTCCCCTCTCCTGAGCTTCCTGCTGGAAATAGGCGTGGATCTTTGGGAATACCTGACTGCCACGGTGATTCTGTCTCCTGGCTGGAGAGGATCCGCGGTGCCCTGTGTGGGGCCGAGCAGTGTCAGGGGACGCAGGGGGACCCAAGGGACTGCAGTGTGGCTGCGGGGGACCAGCTCTGGGGGTAAGGGATGCAGGGTCCACTCTAGTGCCCCCCTGGCATCAGTGGGACAGGGGGGCTGAATCCAGGTGTTCTGCAGGGATTCTGCCCACTGGCACAGGGTGGGGGGGACTGGCCTTGCTGGAATTTCTATGGAAACCCAGGTACTGAACAGGGTGGAATAGCTCAAACCATCTGTTCTTCCCCTGCTTACAAAGCTCGATAATTTCACGATGACATCACCAAAAATGCTCTCCTTTTATTCCTCTTGCAGCCATCTGTGATGGTTTCCTCATGTGCCAAACACGCGAGCGGGTGCTGAGGGATGGGCAGGAGGACACGACCGCTCCATTACTCCTGTTTCATTTCTTCCCTTGGAAAGCAATCCTGTACCTGCAGAGTTTCACTTGTTCCCTTCCTGAGGCGTCTGCAGAGCAATCGGCAGAGTTAGACGGGAAAAATGAAGGGCTCAAAGGTAAAAAAGAAGGACAAACTGAAGCTGAACTTCACAGGGACTATGGAGGATCTGCTGTGGGGATCTTACCCGTGGAAATACACATCCAGCAGTGGGAGCCAGGCTTGCTTCTGCCAGCAAGGTGCTGGATAGCAGCGGGGCTGCTTCTGCTGCCCTCCTGTGCCAGGAATGAGGCCCTGGACTCAGATTTGGGTGTTGGGAGAGGCAGAGTTGGGGAATTTGAGTCAGCTGAGGACACAGGTAGTGGTGGGTCTAACTGCCTTCAGTGCTCGCCTGCTGGGCAGTTTCTCAGGTAGAAGTCACCTTCTGATGTTCTTGGACAGGAGCACTCCTGCTCCACTCCTGGGCAGCCAGCTGGGTTCGTCCGTGTCCCCAGCACGAGTGGCTCTGGTTCTGACTCACGTAGTCCTTGCTGTTGTGCTGGGTGATAAAAGAGGTGACAACCTGCCATCACCTGCCCTCCGCACTGGTGGAGGTCTCTCCCTGTCCTGGAATTGAGGTGCTGGCTCCAGCTCAGCCGGAACTGTGCATTTTGGGTGGTGCTGGACGTCTCAGGTGCCAGAGAAGAGCTGGAGCTGGTGATGCCACTCAGCCCCTGCCACTGCCGGCTGTGTTTGCTCAAGTGACCAAACCCTCCCTTGTCTGTGGCAGAGGAGAGAAGCCTCGGTGGACCTTTCGGAGCTCCCTGCAAAAGAGAAGGAAAGAAAGGCTAAAGTGGAGATCAGGCAGCTGCAGACCCATTTTCATCATGCAGCATACAAGAGGAAATTCTACGATGCCGATATCTGGCGGCAAATGCAGGCTCAGGAGTGAGTACAGCTCTGCTTGGCTGCCTGGAGCTTGGGAAGTTCCTCCATGCCGAGATCATGGACTTGTAGAATCCCACAGGCAGGGACACCTTCCACTATCCCAGGTTGCTCTCAGTCCTGTCCAACATGGTTTTGGACACTTCCAGGGGTGGGGCAGCCACAGCTTCCCTGGGCAAGCTGTGCCAGGGCCTCGCCACTCTCTGAGTAAAGAACTTCTTCCTAACATCTGATCTAAATCTCTCCTCTTTTAGTTTAGAAACATTCCCTCTTGTCCTGTCACCATCTGCCCATGTAAAAAGTTGCTCCTTCTTTTTTATAAAGAGTACTGGGGACCACAGTGCGGAGATGGGGAGGGGTAAGGACCTGCCCTGGCAGATGGGATGTGCTGAATGTCATTTGTTGTTCTATTTTTACAGAAAAGCAATAGACGATCTGAAGCAAGAACACAGACATGTGACATTAATGCTGAGCCAGATCTATTCCCCAAATAATGTGATGCTGGAAAACAGAGATCGTATGAAGGTCCAAAGCCTTTTGCAGACCAGAATGCAGAATGATGCCTTGATCAAAGAAAGAAAAGCCCTGTTAGCTGACCTGGCCAAGCAGGTGAGAGCATCTGGAGTGTTCCCTGCCTGAGAAGAGTAGGGCAGAGTCACAGAGTGAGACCTGTGGCTGAAACCCCTCAATGTCCAACACATTTAATTCAGGCCTTGGCATATTCCTCCTGGCAAGTGACACATGACAATGACAAATGGATAGAACCAGGCTTCCGTTCAAGTCAGCAGCACTGACTGGAAAAGTGAGGTTGGACTCTCAACCTTCTTGTCCCATGGGTCCCTGCTGCCCCTCTGTGATGGCACACGTCAGCCTGGGGCCACAAACATCCCTCTCCTTCTCCCTTCACTTTTTTTATTCTCCTGAAAAAGAGGTAAAACTGGAGCAGTGCTGCCTGAGATGTGGCAAATAGAGGAGCAGCAGCATCTGAGGGATGTCCCATCCCTTCTCCTGAGGACATCCTGGTTGGATTTGGGCAGCAGTGGGGCGGGAAGCCAAGGGAAACATGGGGCTATGGAAGTGACAGATCCCTTTGGCCTTGTTCTCAGAGCCAGCTGCCCAAGCTGGACGCCAGGGAACATGCTCGGATAGTTTGCAGTTGCTGAAGGTGCTGCAGAGCTTTCCCAGCAGGGTTAGCTTTCCATCAGGGATGATAACTCTGACTTGCCTGAGTCATCCCTCCCCCACCTGCCCTCTGCTTCGCTGTTCTCCAACTGCTTCATTCTTCCCATGGATTTATTTCCTCTGGCAGCTCCCCACTTCTGGCAAAAGTTTTCCTCTACTCCTTCCTGGGGAGGACTGCACAGATCCCTGCCTGGCCAGTACAACAGCCCTACCAAAGCCCCATCCTCACTGCCTCTTCCACTTACAGAGTCCTGCTGTGCTGTGTTCAGCACCTGCTGGAGTTCCCTCCTGAAACAGCTGCACTTCCTTCGTGACACAAAAATAAACCCATTCCCAGTTACAGTTTATGTTTCTGCGTGTGTGGGATGGGATCCTTTGGGATTAAAGCTGCTCCTCTAACTGAGGGCTCATTAATGACATGCTTGCTGTAGTTCAGGTCAACAGAGGGGATTTTCTTTGGCTCCATGGCCTTACAAGAGTCCAGAATGCAGGGGTGGAGATTATACTTCCTGGGTTTTTTTCCCTGTGTGTGTGCAGGTTCTAGAGCTGGAAAAAAAGATTGTGAAGCAAAGAGACACAACCTGGCAGGTGTTGGAAGCGAAGAGTCACAAACACCTCCAGAAGAAGATTGGCTTACTGGAGACACGTCTAAGTCATGTAAGGAAACATTTTGGAGACTTTTGGAGAACTTGTGTGGGGTCACACAGGGGCCTGGGACCTTTTTGGTCAGGACAAAGCACAGTGGTGCAAACATATTTGGTTGACGCAAGCTGCATAAAGCACCTGGCTTGTTCCCCTGGCCTGATCATTCCCAGAATATCTCAAAGGCTCCTTCAGGCTTGGTGACCCAAATGCAGCACTTATGCTGTGCCAAGAGGCCTGAAGGTCTGCACCTGTTTTGTGATCAAACTGGGCTGCCTGGAGCCACCTTGCCTTGGACAAATCCAGCTCCAGGTCTCTGTTGTGATCGACCCGGTCTTCTGTTGGTTTTCCTCTCTTGGGGAGGAGGATAGTGCAGGGCCAGCTTCAAACCTCTTGGGCTGTGTTTGACCCTGCCCTGGCCAAGGTCTTTAGGCAGCAACCTGAACTCCCCGGGCCCCCACCAGTTCCACACCTTTTGCTTTGCTCTCCCCAGGTCACTGTCTGTTACAACACCATCATGACCCGAAACAACAAGCTCCGAGAAGAGACCGTAAGCCTGCAAATCCAGAAAGCCATTTACGACAACTCCTACTGGAAGCTGGAAAAAAGGCTGGTTGAGCAGAACAAATTGCTGAACGCTGCTATTGAGCAAGCCACGGAAGACTACGAGCAGTGGTACGTGGCCTTGTCAGCCCTCTGGGCAAAACTTGGGGCTGATGGGTGATGCCAGTGATGAGAATTGATGTAGAGAGACCGGCCGAGGCTTCACAGGGAGGATTCACTGCTCTCATCTGGATCTGGGTGCCAAGGCTTGGGTGCCTGCTCAGTGTGGGGAGACTGGCACGTCCAGGGTGTTTTATTCCACCTGTCCCACATGTTTTTTGGATGGGGTGAACTGCCCCGTGGAAGAGTCTTTTTCCTCTGAGTCTCACCTGAGCTGGGTCCTATGCCCGAGTACAAAACCCCACCAAAACCTGCGTTAGTTTGCTGCTGGCTTTGGACTAACACCACTCCATCCAGATGAGAGCTGGGAACGGGCACAGCACCACAGGGGCTTTGCCAGATCTGGCACAGGAATGCACAGGAGTGGCCAGGGATACAGAGCTTTGTACATAAACTCGGAGTGAGTGCTGCTCTCCACGTGCAGGGTGGAGGATCTGGGGCGGATCTCGGACATTCGGGACACGCGCTACAGAGAAACCATCCAGTACAACATCAGGCTGCTGGAGAGGAAGTGTGCCCTTCACCAGGAGACCAGACTGAAAAACTTCTTCCTCACCAAATGTACAGATCTCTCTGACTTGAAGGAACAGGCCAAACAGAGAGAAGGTATCAGAGGAGAATTTGGGTGACTGGGACCACAAACCCAAAATCTGCTGAGCTGATGGGAGGGCTGCTCATGGTGGTTTATAGAATTGCACCCCTAACGCAGGACCCCTGCCCTGCCCACAGCCGCCCCAGCCTTCACCCCACAAGCCAAAAGGCTGAACAGTGGTAACCGAGTGAGACTGAGTGTCTTGGGGTGCCCCAGGTTGCTCTAAGCCCCATCCTGGCCTTGAACACTTCCAGGGATGGGGCAGCCACAGCTTTTCCAGACAGCCTGTGCCAGGGCCTCACCACCCTCACAGGGAAGAATTTCTTCCCCATATCCCATCTAATTTAATCATTCTGTCCTCCTGGTAGGGGATCCCACGGTGTTTGCTCCATTCCCATGACACCCCTGCTTAGTTCCATGGTGTAAGAGGCACCCTCTGCCCCTCCAGCACTGCTCCCTCCTGCCCCAGCACTGCACCAAACCCCACAGCACTGCAGGGAAGGCTCTGCAAAGGGAAACCACGGCTCTCTGTCTCTCTCTCAGCCTTTGAGGCAGCCGAGAGGGCCAAACGTAGCCAAAAGGAAAGCTATGAGGTGGCCTACAAGCGTCTCCTGGAGCTGTCAGACGGAGACATTGACAATTTCTTGGAGGACTTCCTTGAAAAGGACAGGAGATTCTTCATCCTCTTTGGCTATGCCATTAGGCTGAACGTCAGGAATGAGGGTCTCAAGCAGAGGATCCAGGAGATCCAGGTCTGTCCCAGGCCCTTCGTGTCTCCCCTTTCCAGGCAGAGCTTTTGGGTCAGGGTGGGTTTGTCCTCTCCCGAGTGTCTGCCCACACCAGAGCCTGGCTCCAGCCACACAGGCGGGATTAGGGGGATGCGAAGGAGTAGCCAAAACTGTAACTCCGCTCTGTTCTCAGAGCTAAACGCGTCTCAATGCTGCCACCGTGTACCCAGCAAAAATACTGCAGTGTCCCAGAGAGCCGGGAGCTTCCTCGATCCGTGCGGGGCTGCCTGGAGCGGGAAGCGGGGTTAATCCATCCCCTGCCCTCCCGGCCTGGAGATGTCCCTGCTCCCAGGGCTGAGGGATGTCCCCAGCCTCCGTCTGGCGGGTCAGGCACGCATTCCATCAGTACCCCCTCCACGTGCTTGTGTTTGCACAGGATGACATGATGGCCATCACAGCGGAGCGGGAACAAGCGGACACAACCCGGACTCATGTCCTGCAGGAGCTGGAGGTATGGTGGCCACGAATTCCCTCAGCGTATCCCTGCCTGTCCCAGCACTCCTCTCGGGGAGTCCTGTAAATGCTGCTCTGGCCATTGGCTGGAGAGGTGTGGGCAGAAAAGGGCCCTGCAAAGGTTTTGGCAGCTCCCAGTGCATGGTGAGAGGGTGACTGAGGGGCTCCTGCCAGCCCTGGTCCAGCAAGGGGAGTCTGGGATATTCAAGAACTGTCTGGACACAATCCTGTGCCCTGTGCTCTGGGATTACCCTGCTTGAGTAGAGGTTGGACCAGATGGCCCCCTGTGGTGCCTTCCAGCCTGACCCATCCTGGGATCCTGTGATTCTGTCTCCAGATTTAAACTGGGCAGCACTGGGGTGGTGGCATCGGTGAGGGGCTGGTGTGACACCTGGCAAAACTTTTGCTGATAGGCAAAAATAATGGAGACCACCGAGGAAGCCAACAAGTACGAGGACAAATGCAAGGAGAGCAGCAAACTCCTGGGACAGATCCAATCCCGCGTGGAGACCCTCTTGAAGGACATGGACTGCGACACTACACACATAGTGAAGCCTCTTGGGGAGAGCTTGGTGCCAATTTTCGGTAGGTCAGGGCTGCCCATCTTCCTCTGCCATGCGCCCTGGGCTGTCTGTCCATCACCTGCTCACATTGTGGTTTAATTGAGCTTTTGTTTTTTCCCCTGTCCCATCATCCATGGGTGTCCCCAAGGTGAATTCGCAGTGCCAAATTCCCAGCAAATTTGGGAGCTAAGGTGGATGTATAAACATCCCAGAGAACCCCTAAACCGTCATCTTGACTCTGTGTGTTGAAGCGAGGTGGGGGTCAGCCTCTTCTCCCAGGCAGCCAGCAAGAGGACAAGGGGAATTGTGCTGAGGGAGGTTCAGGTTGGATATTAGGAAGAATTTCTTCACTGAAATACTGGTAAAGCATGGAACAGGCTTCCCAGGGAGGCGGTGGAGTCACCATCCTTGAAGGGTTCCAAAAATAAAGTGGATGTGGCACTTTGTGGTATGCTTTAACAGGGATATTCAATGTGAGGTGGGACTTGGTGATTTTGGAGCTCTTTTCCAACCTTCTGTGATTCTATGATTCCATGACCCAGCCTCAGCCCCCTGACCCTGGGAAGTCAGGCTGCCCTCAGGGAAGGCAGCGGATCCCCTGCTCTGCAAACAGCCAGGGGTGGCTTTGGGCAGGGTCCTGGCGCAGGGACACTGCAGGACATTGCTCCTTCCCACCCAGGTCCTGTGGAGAACAAGATCAAGGAGTTCCTGCTGAGGGAGTCCGTGCTGCGCTACACGTCCATCGATCGCGCGCAGCGCTCCCAGTCCTTCATCAGCCCCCTCCAGGCAACCTCCAGCCTCCTCTGGGTCATGGACCGGGCCAAGCTCTGCCCACCCCCCCCCGACCTGGAGACCACTGACCCCAAAACCGGTGAGCAGGGAGGGGGCAGAGAGCGGGCATGGCCGGGCAGCAGCCGTTCCCCGATCCCCCGATCCCCCGATCCCCCGATCCCCCGTGGCTGCCTGGCCAACCCCTGCTGCCACACGTCCTTCCCGGTCCATCCCCTCCAGCCTGTCCTGCCCCACCGGGTGTATGAGGCCTGTAAAGCTGTGTATTATGGGGTGGCCACTCTCTTGGGCAGCAGAAGAGCTGCTGGACCGGGCTCAGCTTCGTCAGCTCGTTATCCGGAGGCACGAGGAGGAGCTGGCCAAGCCTCCCAGCTCGGGCAAGAGGAGGAGGAGACTCACATCAAAGAGCCCATCAGGGACGAATTAAAGAAGCAGTTTCATTCTTGACCTTCTGCGTCCTGCACATCATTCCATCTTCCTTCTCTGGAAGGAGCCCAACACCTTTCACGGGCTTCAGAACGTCACCAGGTGATATTTTGGCGTGGCAGCACCCACTGCTGACAGCACCTGCAGCCAGGGTGGGATCGGCTGCTCTACCACAGGGTGACATCCCTGTCACACAGCCCAATGCACTTCCCACAGCCAGAGATGGGGACCACGGTCCCAATCCTGCGCTGTGCCCGAGGGCAGGGCCTGCCAGGTGGGATACAGGGGATGAGGGTGCTCACGGGGTGTTCCCTGCTAAGCTGGCAGAAGCTGACAACTCTCTGCTGCCTAAAGTAAATCTGAGCTCAACACTGGCCCTGGGCTGTGGGACCAGGTGGGATGAATGCAGCCCAGTGTGGAACAGACTGTTTGGGACTGGGAATGGGAGGCAGTGAGACAGAGGGACTCGAGGACACATGAGGGTGATGTGCAGTAGGTCTGGGATGCTGGGGCCAGCAGGGTGTGGGAGGGTCTGAGGGCTCTCACAGGGCGCAGACACACCACACAAGCCCAAGCACTGCTCACACCAGCAGCTGGATTTCCTCTTGCCAAAAGGCAGTTTAATGTAGATGCCATTCCCGTGCCAAATTCCCAGGCATGTGCCTCTCCAGGGGAAGAGGAAAGGGAACCCCCGTGTGACCCAGGCAGAGGTGATCTTGCAGTGCCAGCCCCAGCCCTGAGCCTGGGCTAGTCCTTCTCTTCTCCGTGAGTAATGACATGGACCAGGTTCTTGTAATCCAGGTTGCCAGACACGTCCGGAGGGAAGGCAGCGAACATCTGATCGATCTGCCGGCGAAGAGCCAGGGTGAAAAGGTGGCAAGGGAGGGGTTTGGGACCGGGGCTGGGAGGAGAGATGGGGTTTATTGGGATGGAGGGAGGCTGGCAGAGGGTGGGAAGGAGCTCATACCTCTTCCTGGGAAAACCTCTCCCCCTGCGTCATCAGCATTTCTTTGATGCTGCAAATGAGAGAGTGTGGTGAGCACTGGGGAGATCCTTATGGGGACACCCCCCTCACTCCCTGCCCCGGGTTATCCCTGCACTCACTAGGCAGATTTCAGGCCTTTCCCCTCTGGATCAAACACCTTGAATGCATTCAGGATTGTCTCCTCCGGGTCAGCACCTGCGGGTGACAAAGCCATGGCCTTTGGACATGGCGAAGTAGGAAGCCAGCTGCAGCCTCCTGCTTCTCCCAGCCTCAGGGGCAAAATGGGGGACAGACTGGAAAGTGGGGTCCCTGCAGGAATGCTGACCCTGCAGCTGGAGACTTGAGTGAAGTTGGTGGCATGTAGAGGAGCAGCCACAGGGTCGTGGTGTGAGCACAGGGCGGGCGGTGCCGCCACCACTCCGGCATCCGGCATTTATCTAATCTTTGGAGCATATTTATAGAGCTCCAGGCACAGCCCTTGGGGCCCTGTAGCCTCTTGGAGATCTGCAGGAGGCTGCATTCCTTGGGTTAAGTACATGATTCAGGGTGCAGCCGGGTGGGATGATGGGTCAAAGTCTCGTTGTAGCCAGGGGGGCCACTGGTGGCACCGCTGGTGTCAGCAGGCTCAGAGGCACTGCAAGAACTCCTCTCCCCTCTTCCTGTGGGACAGCAGCAGCACAGCTTTTGTGAATGGCTGGGGAAGCTGAGGCACGGAGACCATCTCATACCCCTCAACAGGTTGAGGAGACATGGGAAGAAATCCGGATCTCTGGGCCTGGGGATGGTTGGCATTGCAAATCAGCAGGAGTTTTGGGGCACAGGGATGCCACTGACCACCACTGACCACTCCCCAGGTGCCCAGGTGCCTTCTCACCCTTGAGCTTCTCCCCAAACATGGTGAGGAACACGGTGAAGTTGATCGGGCCGGGTGCCTCCTTTATCATCTCATCAATCTCCTCGTTTTTCACATTCAGACGCCCTGGGGAGAGCAGTTTTGGGTCAGTCACAGGTCCATGTCCTGTTCTGTGTGCTGGGGGCTAAAAATACACACCACAGAACCCTTCCCTGGGTTTTTTCCCCCACTGGAGCTAAATAGCACATCCCTGGGGAGCCACCTCTGACAAGGAATGGAGGTAGCAGGAGTGAGGTGAATAATTTCCAGCTCTGCCTTCTCAGGCTCCAGGATCACAGAAGAGAAGGATGCAAAGGACTAAGACGTGCTGCTTCCTTCCCTCACTGCCCTGCTCTAGCTCTCCTTGGAAGGCATTTTTGGGTCAAGACCACCAGCGCTGGGGTTCTCCCTGTCCCCCAGCACCAGAAGCAAACAGGACTGAATGCCCTCATCCTTTTTCCTGAGGTGGGGTTGTCCTTGGAGCTCCCGGGCCCCATTGCTGATTCATGCTGACCTCTGATGGCAGAGCCAAGCTCGCAGTGTCACAGCCTCCCACAAATCCCCTAAATCCCTTTAATGCCCACACGCCCCGGGATGCCGTGGGACGGGCACAGCCAGGTGCTTCCAAGCACGGAAAAGGCAGGGAGTGTTTGGCTGTGTAATCCAGGAGCTGGCTCCAGTGCCAACGGGATAAACCAGCGCTGCTGTGGGAGCTGCTCTGGGTCACCCGTGAGAGATCTCCCGGGCAGACTTGGGTTTGGATCAGGAGGTTTTTGGCAAAATGGGAGATCCAGTTAATGACAGGGGCTTGGTTAAATGGGGGGTCCCCCCTCGTTTCTCAATTAGCAGGTTTAATGTTGGCAAAGCTGCAGGGGAGGGGAGGCTGCTGAAACAGGGCTCACCCAGGGCAGCAAAGGTGTCTCTCAGATCCGCCTTGTCGATGAAGCCGTCTCGGTTCTGATCCATGATGGTGAATGCCTGGAAGCACAGGAGGAGGGCAGGGAGCACAGGGAGATGGAGAATTGGTGGCCTTTGCAAAGGCTTTCGTACCTTTCTCCTCCTCCCTACAGCTTGGATGCGACAAGGGCATTTTGAGCCCTCCCAGGATGGGCTCTGAGGGCCGCACCCGTCCTAATCCCGCACAGTCCTGCACCCTGGGGCGATGGCAACCCAAACCCTAATGCTGTACAAACCCTTTCCTTGGCCAAAGCCCTCTCACCCCAGTATGAGACCAGGCAGAGAGGCTGGCCTGAGACGTCGGCTCCTCCAACTGGGGCCAGTTAACCCTGGCACTGGAATCTGCACAGGACCGTGTGCGTGCCGTGCAGGGGGTAAGAGCTGCTGGCACTGCAGGTGGGAGCGAGCTGGGAGATGTGCTCCAGCTCCCCTGGATGCTGCCGGCTCCTCTGCGGGATGCGGCTCCTCGGAAGCTTGGAGACAATGCCGGATTTAACGGTGTCACTGAGTTGTTGTTCTCACTTTTAAAATAAAACGACCCAAAACCGGGCGTGCTGCCTCCTGGTGTGAACCAGCTGTCACTCGAGAGTGCCAAGGAAAGAGCTGAAGGTCACATCGCATCAAGGACCCTCGGTCCTTCCCACCAAACCCACCTACCTCTTTGAATTCCTGGATCTGGGCCTGCTCGAACATGGAGAAGACATTGGAATTAGCACCTTCAATCCTCTTCTTGGCTTTCTTGGGTGCCTGCAGGGGTCCAAGTATGCGCCATTAACTCACTGGCTTTTTATGGGGTGAAATAAAAGCATGAAAGTGCCCTATTCTTAGTTGTGACTCCTTCGTGGTAGCTCTGGGCTGGGGCTCTCTTCCCTGGGGGCTTGGTGGTTCCCCCCTGCAGCTCTGGGATACTGAGAGGCACTAAGATTCCTGCTTAAATTTCAGCTCCTGGTGAATTTAGCCAAACAGGTCCAAGGAAAGATGAGGAGTGAAATCATTTCTCCCACTGGCAGGTAAAAGGGTCAGCACTGGGGTGAGATATCCCCGGTGGAACCCTGGTTTTGGGAGCACTGCTGAGGTTGCACACGAGGGTTGTGGACAGTCAGTGCTTCTTTGCGCTGCTGTGCAGATATTAAGATTAAAAATCTTAATTAAAAATCTGCCTCCTCCTGCACTGAGGCTTGAAACAGCTAGAAATGGGTCAATGTGTGTTTTAAAGAGGACTGAAGAGCCCCTCTCTGTCCCACCCTGCCCGTTATCCCTCATTCCAGCGCCCGCTCCTGCAACTGTTTCATGGGGATGAGGAGGAGGGTTTTGAGGGTACAAAATGTCCCTTCCTCTTTCTGCATGAAGGAAGGGACAGCAGAAAAATGGTATTTGGACCCCCAAACCCTCTGTCCTCATTCAGAAGCTCTGCTAGCGTGGGAGACACCTCTCTGCTCCCTGTGAGATGCTGCTGATCCAGCCAGATGCTCCCAAATTTGCTCACCCCCTTTCCAGGGCAGACGGGACCCTTGGCCCTCAAGTCCCTGTTGCCCCCATTGCTCCCTGCCCATTAAAGCTACTCTGGTGAAAAATATAATGGATTTTATCTCTTCCTGCTGGAGCTTTGGGCTCTCGGTACTCACCATGGCTTCGCTCCGCCACCGATGTCACTGTGAGGGGTGTCCCGGAGGCACTCCCTTGCTCCCCCCGGCTGGAACAATAAATACATCCCCCTCGGGGTTAAAAATAGCCCCATGCCCACTTTTGGCTGTAATAGGTAATTTGGCCGCCCCCAACCCTGTTGTCTCTGCCTTTCTCTGTCCCTCTCTCTCTAATCTGGAATAGCAGCTTGTTGTTATCACCGGCTGACGTGACATGTGAGCCCGGGAGGGTTTCAAGGTTAATGAAGTGCCGGGTGGCCCCCAGCTCCCGCACTGGGGATGCTGACCCGGGACTGCACGGGAACGATCCCACCTGCCTTTGTCACTCGGGCTGGCGCCGGGCTTGTCCCCTCTGCTGGGACACGCAGGGAGGGGTTGGCCCCAGAGGACCCCCCGCTAGAATCCCGCAAGCCTTGGGACATGGATGTTTTTCCTCGGTGCTTCGAGGCGTCTTTGGGAGCTTTGGTGCCTCACCGCAGCGTTGGCACGGCAAAGGCGGGAGCTGCTCGGCTGCTGGCGGCAGAGGAGCCCCCGCTGCTCTGGATCCCCTCCCTTGGGATGCTCCGGGAGCAGGAGCAGCTGCCTGGACACCGCGCCTGCGGCCGAAGGGGGAACATCCCGCTGCAGCCCCGTCCCAGAGCGCTGCGGCGAGGCCGGAGGCGGATGCTGAGCTCCCACGGAGCCGGGCAGGCACGAAGAGCTCCTCTCTCATGTGTCACCCCCACTGAGGCACCTGTCACCCAGTTAAGCCGAACATTTGCTCGCCCTGGTCCCGGTGGGACACACAGAGTTAACTCTCCCCATCCCGGGCTCTGTCCCGGGCACGCGTCCTGCAGCACCCGGCAGTGATGACACTCACGCTGCCCGGACACTCCGGCTCAGCATTCCTGCAGCAAGAGCCAAAGGAGCCACGGGCAGGCAGGCAGCAATCCCACAAAACCTCTTCCATGTCTGCTGCTCTTGTGGAGCAGGACTGGTGGCTGCCAGGACAGGGCTAACCGGTGGCTCCCCTTTGTCTTCAGTATTTTTCACCTGTTCATTTTATCTCCCCTCCCTCTCGCCTTGCCCGGGATGAGACCGGAGGCGGATGCACGGGCATGCTGGGGTGGGAATGGTGCCAGCCCAGGGATGCCCATCAGTCCCAAGCTCTGCAATGCCTGGCATGGCCATGACCCGGTGGCCGGGGGGCTGGTGGCCTCGCTGCCCGGCATTGTCCCCTCCGCATGCCGAGGAGGGTGGTGGGCGAGCGGGGAGGGCTGGGACAGGGCTAGGAACAAAAAGGATTGTGAAACGAGACCCCTGGAACTCCGGGCTCTGCCCAGACGCTGCCCTTGTTCTCCCGGAGGTCACAAATATCGTGTTTAATCCCTGGCACTCGCCGCCCGGCTGCCACGGCCGAGCCAGCAGGGATGGCATTACGGGCAGGATTTTAGCAGGCAGCAGGGCAATGTTTAGGGAAAAGTGCCTGGAGAGGAGAAAAACTCCTGATCTGGGAATGACCATCTCGTCTGGATGGAGCTGCAGCTCAGGGAAGGGAATTCAGGATGTGGTTTGGGGTCTGTGTGAGCAAAAGCGCAGGAGAAAGAGCCGCGGGGGCAGAGCTGGGGCCAGGATCAGCCGCGGGCACAGCCGGGGATGAGAGGGATCAATCTCGGCACGGACGGTCCCTCGTCCTGCCAAGTTCAGCTGGATTCATCGGCCAGCCGAGCCCAATTACCTTAATTTGTGGCATTAAGGAAAAATCCATAAGCATCAGGGAAGTGATGTGTGGTGGTTTCACAGGACTGGTTGGCCATGGAGCCACCGGCGCCGCCTGGGCGCTGCCTGTCCCCGTCCCCGGCTCCGTGTCCGAGCTGGGGCACGGCTGGCGGCGCAGGAGGACGCCCTGGAGCTGCGGAGATCTCCCAGGATATTATTTTTTCAGGAACACCCATTTTTGCCTGCCCAGCCTGGAAGAGGCCGGACCTGGGTCTCTCCCCGGTTTTGCCCAGGTTGTGCTTGGGGTGAGATGGTGGCCGGGGGCTTTGAGGGCTCGGCGGTGCCGAGGGTGGCACAGAAATGCGGGATGGGGTGCAGATGGCTGCCAGGGATTCTGCTGTGATTTGTAAGACAGTGCATCTGCTCCCGCTCACTTCTTGCTGTCAGCTGGAATCCTCTGTGCTGCACGGGCCAGATCCTGCCCTCCCGTGAGGATCCTGGTCCAGCCTGCAGATGGAAGCGCCTCCAGGCACATCACATCCTTCTCCAGCTGTGGATATTGGGGGGTTTGCTGGCCCCCAGGAAAACCTGAGTGCTTTAAATATGTCTGGATGCACAAACCTGCCTCTGGAGCCCTGTAGTGAACAAAAGAGCTGTGGGAAGTGGCTGCAGCCTGTGAATCGATGTCAAGGAATAACACACGTATCCGTGCCATGGCAAAATCAAGCATCGTCCCTTCTTATCTGCAAAAGAGCCTGTGTTTTACATGAAAAAGCCTTTCTAATTAATAGGGCAGCCCCTCTTGAGCTCGATAAAAAATGGAGTCAAAAGGATTTGATTAACCCCGCTCGGCGCCGGGCGCGTGCTCTGCCTGAGCGAGGCGCCCCGGCCGAGGCCTGCCCGGGCCCGATAACGGCTCCGTGTCCCGGGATCGCGGCAGCATCCCGGTACCCCCGAGCCTGAGCACCCACGGAGCTGATCCGGGGATGTCCAGCCCCAGGCACTGCCACCTCAGAGGGCCAGGATGCTCCAGAGCCAGCCCGTGCCGCCTCTCGCTCCGTGCCGGCTCCTCATGAATATCCTTTGCTCCAACCAGTATTTTTTTCTGTGATCAGACACATTTGACTAAACTAATACATATGTATACACTCCGGGACGTTCCCATCCAAACCAATGTAAATTACCTCTGACCAATACATTTTCCCAGGAAATCAATGCATTTTAACACTGGATAATATTTATGAAATTGAATTTTTTTTATTGAAGCTAATGCAATTCCCTTCTGTTTTATGCATTTTTATTAAACTAATGCATTTTAAATTAAACTGTTGTATATTAACTACAATGGCTGTTGGTACTTACAGTAAAGTAATATATGTTTGCTGAAATCAATACATATTCCAAACCTGGGAATTTCCAGTTAACAAGGCTATATCAAATATAACAAATGCATGTAGCTACTTAATTTGATGCTTATATACACTGGCTGCTATATTTGTTTATTGGTAATGATTATTTTAAAGGGGGAAAGCACATTAAAGGTAGAAAGATGAATTCCTGTGCTGCTCAGAGCTGCAGCTGGAAGCTGCCAGAGGTGGTCACCCCATCCCTGATGCTCGCATTGAGGGGAGTCATGGGGGTGATCCAGGTGCCCTGGTGCTGGCTGGTGGCTGAAATTCGTCTCCTCTGCCACAGCTGGTTTCTGCGCTCTCTGTCACATCCCTGCGCCTCAGTTCCCACTGTGTGAGGTTTTGGGGACATCCTTCCCTTGCCCACCACACTCCCCCACAGCTCCTTTCTGCTGGCAGCATCCTCAGGACCTTTTGGAGGGTTTTATCCCTTCCCCCTTGGTGTTCAGAAGGTTTCCGTGTGTAACAGCTTATTCCGGACAGATTTGATGCAGCAGCTTTGCCTGTTTCAGCTCTGTTTTCCCTTGGAAGGCTACAGCACCGTGGTTATGGCCGGGAGGATTTGCCCCAGCTCAGGAGTTTGGGGAAGAGCTGCAACCTGCCAAATAGAGCCGGGGAGCGGCTGGCCCGAAGATGGGGACGGGGACAGACAATTCCTGAGCTCTGCTCTGTCCCGGGGCTGTGCCCTGCGCTGAGAACAGGATGCGGCCCCAGGGGGAGGTGGCCGTCCTGGCCCCCCGAGCCGCGGCATTGACGGGGAAAGCCATAAATAGCAGCGTTATCCGCCGTGAGCACGAGAACGGCGCCGGGGCTGAGATAATTCGGGCGAAGCAATAAAAGAGGAAAATTAATTAAAGAGCATGTGCTAATTGTAGGGGAAATGTGCGTGGAATAAGAAGCCGAGGCAGAAAGGCGGCCGGTGGAGGAGCCCGCGCATCCTGGGGCACCCGGGGGGCAGCGAGGGCTGAGGCCGGGCACAGCTCAGCGCAGTCCCGCGGGCACCGCGGGGAGCCAAGGGGTGCTGTCCCCTCCCGGGGTGCCTCACCCTGCACTCCTGTGCCCCCCATGTCCCTCAGCGTCCCCCTCGCGGTGTCCTCACCGTGACCGGTCGTGTCACCCCGGAGTCCCCCCGTGTCCCCGGAGCCGGCCCGCGGGGACGCGCTGCAGCTCCCGCGGTGGCCGCCAGGTGGAGACGTTGTAGCGGGAGCTGTGCGGGCGCTGCCCGGTCCCGGCGGGAGGGCGGAGAGGAGAAGGACGGGGGGAAAGGGATGGGGAAAGG
>VWPU01000257.1:0-48549 GCA_013398955.1 Callaeas wilsoni | reverse complement strand
GATGATCTTGACGGTCTCTGCCAACCCGGAAGAATGAATGAATGAATGACTATTTGCAACCTGGGAAATCACCAGATCCGCACACAGCCCACGCACCCCATCCCAGCGCTCCACACAAACACCCCTGCCGCCTGCCCCAACCTCTTCAGCACAGATGGGATCACAAAACATCCTGAGCTGGAATGGACCCACACGGACCACTGGAGTTCAACACCCCACCACAGGCACAGCAGCCACTGAGAGGTCATCTCTGCACAGTGACGCTGGGATGAGTCCCACACAACTCCCTCTCTCCAGGGAAGGAGCAGGCACAAGCCCAACTCCGCCAGCCATGATCTGAGGAGAGCGAGAACACATTATCAGCGTGGCCAGGATCACCCTGCAGCGCTGCAGAGGGTGCAGCTGCACCGGGCGCGCTCCAGCGCCCATCACACCCTTCTGCACAGCTCCCCTCCCTCAGCTGACAGCCAGGCCTTTTCGGCACACACGTACAATGTCACCTGCAGACGGGTCAGCAGGCCTCCGACCCGGTCCCCAGGGCAGCCAGGCCCGCTCCACGCGACAGCCTGGCACCCCGGCAGCCAGGCTTGGCAGGCGAGGCCGCTGGCACGGGCTCCCCGGATAGCGAGCAGGCGGGGGGACAAATAGCAGATGGCTTTTCCTATCTCCACAACAATTTAATCGCGGCGGTCGTGCCGACGCTGACGTGCTCCACGCCACCTCCAGCGCCTCACCACAAGGTGAGCAAGCTGCTCGCTGCCAAGGGCAGCCCTTGTGACCAGCCAGGAAGGATTTGAAGGGTCTGCAGTCAGGACACAAGCTACACTCACTCAACTTGAACTTCGTAACAGGAACAGAGCACGACAGATCTGACCAGCTCAGGCAAAAAGGAAAAGCGCTTGTACTGCAGGAGAGTTGTGACCCTGGAAGCCAAGGATACGGGATGAGCGCCCAGTGCCACTGCCGAGCTCCCCTGCAAACGTAGGCAAGCTGGCCTGACAGCTTGGCAAACGCCTCAAATCAGGCTGCCCAAAATAGAAACAAGTAAAATTAGTTGCTGCTTTGGAAATGTATTTCTTCGTTTTCTCTTTATGAACTGTAAAACCAGATAAAAATGTCTGCACACTGTCCAGGGCAATGTGACAGCTCTGTTAACAGAAGGACCTCAGATACTGAGATGTTACCAGTTAGAGAATTCATTTAAGCATGGGAGCATTCTCCACTATGCAATTAATGCTGATCTACATTTGCGTGACCCAAAGTCAGGTTCCTCTGCATTAAAGGGGATGTGGGGATGCCACGGCTGATATGTGGGCAAATCCACATTTGCCACTAAAGGAAGGCAAAGGCAGCAACTGTACTCCCAGTAAAGAACAAAGACTATTATGTGTATCGTCTTTTCCCAGACTTGATTGAAATTATGAAACAAACAAAGTTTAAATTGGTTGTGTTTTGATAAGTTGGTCAGAGCATGGTGTTGATAACACCAAGGTTGTGGGCTCAATCCCTGTATGGGCCATTTACTTAAGAACTGGACTCAGTGATCCTTGTGAGTCCCTTCCGACTCAGAATATTCTGTGAATCTGTGTTTTCAGCTTCTTAGTAAGACAAAATTAAAATCCCCAGTGCACAATAGTTGATTTTATATTTCCTGAAGGGTACAGCTAACATCAGTTCTCCAGGCTAGTCTGCAAACTTGGGCTCTTTGACACATCCTGGGGACTTAAACATACAGATGCAGCAGCAGCAAAACAAAACAGCTGTAATTATTCCCAAACCTGTAAAATCACAACAGGGGAGCAGATGGAGGCGGGGATAGAGAGCCAAAATTTGACAAATAGAAAAGACAAAACCACTGGAAAAAACCTTTGGGATGTGTAAGCAAGCTAATGAAGAGTAGAAATAAATAAAGTATAATAAATAGGTTATATAAAAAAAAATCTGTAAAGCAATCTAAAATAACAGCTTTCTCTTTTGATGTTACTATCTGTTTTGAGTTCATGTTTATGGCACTACCAAGCCCCAAACAAATGAGATGAAGAGTGGGGAGGGTTATGCAGATAACATTGTTAGGGAAGGAAGAAATAAAGGAAGGTACTGTTTATCTTTCCTTTTACTCTCAGTATTTTGATTCCCTGTCCCATAAACAGGAGGGTGAGGGAACTCTAAAGCTGTTTGTGACTTCAAAAACTTAGTTCTGTCCCCTTGATACAAAAATTCCACAAAATGTTCCTCCTCTCCATATTATGCTTTACCACCTAGAGCCAGAGCACAAAGGGCAGCAGTTTCCAACATGTGTGTGCACAGGCACAAACCTTTGTGTGGCAGAGCTGTGCTGGGAGCAGATAATTACAGCAAATAAAAGGCAGCTCTGGATATAACAATGTGGAAGCAAATCCAATTGCTAAGGACATTGGCTGAAAACAGCCCTGAGAAACAAAGAACCAGCCACATTAGAGAAATCTTTCATACTTGTATAAAATAAGTAATTGAGTCACGGACAGGGTAAAGCCTGGGAGCACAAAGAAAGATCACAAGTCAAAGCTGGAAACTGTCCCAACGGTCCCATATTTCAGCTCCCTCTCTGTTTGCTATTCTTCCCACTCTGGGTTTAAGCACAGCATCAAAGCTCGTTCTTAGTCCGTAATCAAGGCCATTAGAGCTCTCGAACCCAACCTGGCAAGGCAGCAATAACGATCCCCTCTGAGTAATCAGAGTATTGCTCCACACGATGCTGGTAGAAAACGGTCCCTTTGTGCCCAGGGGCGAGAGGGCTCCCTTAAGGGAAAATGTTATCTTACACACTATAAATACGTGAAAATAAGATTAGAGGCAGCTGTTGTGGCAGCAATTTGCCATGTCAATACACCCCCTCACACTCTGCCCAGATTTTTAGCTCACTAGTGACTCAGAAGCAAGAGTGGCATTGCCAAACCCCCCCACTTCCCTGCGTTTTCCATCCACTTGTACTATCCAAGGACTGCCCTCACCCTCACCTGACTTCACTTTGGCTATCAGAGATGGAGTCAAGCACCCCGCCACTATTTGGGAACTGTGCAGAACAGGACAGCTTCTTTATTGTCCTGCCTTGGCCCTGTGACATTACAGCAAATGTTAATCAGGAGCAATGTTAACATTACAGACGTCTCTTACAAAAGTAGACATTTGAAGCATTTCCACTGAAAACTAAATACAGTCACTTATCAATTTTAACTCCTGCCATATTATTATATATTACTAAAAATCCTCAGCATTCTGTCAGATACTGTCTGCATTCATTACTTCCAGTAAGAAAGAAGCTACTGAGTGGGAGAAAAATAACCTTTTTTTTTACATTACTCTAGGTTGCATACTTAACAGAGTTATTTCCCAGATAACCCAGTGGTTATTTCTGTTTATACTGTGTGTAGCTGTCTTTGCTATAAATGAAGATCCAAAACTGGTGGCAACTATCATGTGGCTGCTACAACATGCAAGAGATGAGTAAGGACACGCTGCAAAATGTGACTACTGGCCATAAAGCTATTATTGATGGGCAAAGTATGGTCTACTTATTTCCTAAAGAAAAACAGAAAACATTGGCATGTCAGCTCACCTCACAGTCAAAATTTGGCTGGACACTCCCAAGAGCTAAGGGTAATGTATTTCCCCTGGGATAAAGTATTCTAAAATATAGGTAATGGGAGACAACATCCTTGGGTAGTAAGTTCCAGATTTGAATGAGGATGTACAGAAAACCTAAGTCAAGACCTTTGTGCTTCCATTAGTCTTTTAAGCTCAGTTTCTGGAAGCCCTTCCCAAGGATGACTCAGTATCTGTAAAGTAACTGTTTTTCTCTGAGAGATGCTTCAGGAGGTACAGCAAGCACTGAGTGATGGTGTGACAGAAGTCTTACATCCTTTGTACCCGTTATGAAAGGGTCGACTTCTGCTGAGATTCCTGAATTACAGGGCCTAGAGAGGTCTGGCTGCTGCCACCCCGGAGCAGCATCAATTAGCCAAAAGTCATGGTGGGAGGCACGGAGGCAGCAATGCCACAGCAGACTGCGCTGCCTGTGTCCCTGCCACCTGTGCAGAGCAGGGAGAGCCTGCACCCTCCCGGGGCACAGCCCTGGCACCATGCGGCACACTCCCACGCACCCTCCCACTCCCAGATGGCCTCCACACAACCCTTCCAACACAAATTATTTTAGGATTTTAGCAATTAAGCCAGCAAGCCCAGATTTTTGTCTCGCAGTCAGGAGTGCAACCCTTTTTTTCAAAAATCAGGAAAAAAAACCCTGAACAGACAAACGCCCCTGCCAAACCAAAAATAATCATAATAAAATATTCCTGTTTCTACAGCAAGTCACCTAAAGCATTCAAAATACTGCCCATGAGTTTGTTCTGCTGACAGCTCTGTGTTTACACCTGCTGCTTTTCCTTGTCCTGAGTCTGGCAGGAAACAAAAGCAGGAATGGAAATCATCTCTGTGCAGACAAGTAGCTGAAATTAAGGGGAACAAGCGAAGGAATAGTGCAACAAAAGGCACATGCGATGTCATCCCAATTTTTACTGCTGCTTACAATGTAGAAGATGGCACTGGCACTCCAGTAATTCAGTGGAGGGGAAAAGGCAGCTGCAGAGCTTCAGCCCGGTTTAGTGATGAGCTCCCTTAAGCTCAAGAACCTATAATTAAGGACACTTTCTTTTCAAGACATTGATGTTAGAGCACATCACCACATCTACCCTGCAAATCTATGTATTGAGGAGCTGGTTTTGCTTTAAACCTACTGAAGTGAGGCAAGAAACACGGTGAGTTGCAGCGGAGAATTCTCTCAATTTCTCTCCTTCCTGGAAAGAGAAGATTGGGCTAAAAGATTATTCAGATAAATTGAACTGTGTTAGAGATAGGGACCAGACCTTAGTAAGCCCTCAGGTAACCATTTGCACTGAAATGCCTGTAGCAGTAAGCTCCTGGCAACCTAAACATTAAACAGACATTTCTGAAGCCTAGCACAGGAAGACAAGGGCTTTTATGCTTGCCTGCTTGCTTTTAATAGTGGATATACAATCCTTATATTATATAATTTACAATTTTCTCATTGAAGTCTTGAAAATTGTTATTGAAAGTTCAGTAACAATCTGCACTGTCCAATCCCATGACGCTGATTTAGAGACAGGACGGACAAAGTCACCAGGACCAGCTGTGTGCCCCATTGCCAATGCACATGTGATTCCAGCTTCCCATCAGCCAGGCCTTGAGCTGCTGCAGTTCAGAGGGAGCCATGCACAGGCAAAGGAAACAACTGTGCTGCCCTAAACCAAAAGAGCCCATCTGAACTGCAGCAGCCCAGCCTCTCCCAGTTCAGCTCAGCCACCCTGCTCCGAATCAGGCTCGGAGCCACGACCCCGTGCTGCTCCCAGCACAAGTCACCCCGTGACTCATAACTCTGCTGGCTGATGCATCCTCCCATCTGCCAAAATGTGACCTGCTGCTTGACAAGGCTGTCGGGTCACCCTGAGGAGTCACCGGAACAGCTGAATCACCCTTTCCCAGCCCTGGCTGCTGTCACTGTCCCAGCTCTGACTCTGTCCTTGCCCTGGTGTCTCACCACACTGGCCTGTGCAGAGCTGCCACGGAAGCTCCTGGAACCCATTATGGCTGCATTACTGAGGGATGGCTTTGGGAGAAAGGGTGTGAGCAGAACTTTACGGGCAGAGGCTTCACCTGCAAAATGAGGAGTCCACCAGACTCCAAAGTCAACGGAAAGCCAAACTTTACCATGAGCACAGATGCTCCTCCAAGCCTGTTAAAAGCAAATCCTTTCTAACTCTCTGTTAACTCTGTTAACTTCAACAATTAAACCCCTAGGTCAGGCTTTTGCGAAGGAGGCAAGTCCCAGTTCTCATGCTATCTCAGCGGTCCCACGGTACAGAGAGACAAGGAGCAAAAATAAATGTGAGTGACAGATTCACATCTGAGGCTGACATCTAGCTATAACATCAGGTAAGTGCAGGATCGACACGACTGAGAGGCATCAAAGGAGATGAGATATTGTGCAGGACCAATTCTTCTCTCCCTCAAAGGCAAAAAGTGTTTTTAAAAAGGCTCAAGAACCAAAGGACAAAAAAAATCCAGGCTATAACTTTTGTTAAAAAAAGACTATGCTTTTAAAGTGGACACTATGCTAAGGAGTAGCCTTGTGACACTGAAAGGACTAAAAATGGCACATCTGATAACACACCAAGCTCTCTTTTCTATATTCAGCTCAGCCCTGGAGTTCTGTATACCAGATCACTCAGGTTTGTGTTCTCCTACCTCTAGGCCCTTTGCTCTTGCTCCTTAATCTCCAGATAAATCTCTGATCCTCATGCCATGCTGTCAGGAGCGAGTAGCACGCGGCTGGGCTAACGTTCCTTTTCCTTTCTGGCCGGCAATTATACACATCACATCTTTATAGCTTTTCCATCACTGCTTGCCCATTTATTTCTCAATGCACTTTACCCAGGCTTGCCCAAAGTTTCGCTTCCTGGCAGACATGAATAGTGAAGTGAATCAAATATCAGGCTGAGAATGTTGCAAAGAAATGTTTCAATACCAGTAATTTTTGTGAATAGTGAAGTAAATCAAACATTAGGCTGTGAATACAGCAAGGAAATGTTTCAACACTAGTAATTTTTGCATTCGAGATGAGAAAAAACAGGATGGAAAACACTTATTGCCTGAGTTTTGCAGAAAAGCGTGACTTCTCTCTACCACCTTCCCTGTAAACCACGTATTTTGGGAACAGTCAGCTATTTCCATTGCTCTCAGCTGGTATCTTCCACGCCATAACTCGGCCTCTGCTGAGAAGTTTGCTCTGTCAGTCAATTACTGTCATCAACATGGCAAAGCAGAACCACCACCATCACTTTTTGCAAGCTTCCTCCTTCCTCCCTGACCGCCACGAGAGCCAAGCCCGGAGCACACCCACCCCTCCCAGGGGAAGGAAAATGCTATAGCTCCTGCAACTCAGCAAAGGATGATTTCTAGACATTTAAAAAAAAAAAAGACCATGCCATTACAAATGGCCATTTTGGGGCATAAGCTGGAGTTGGGCACATCTTATCTTAACATGAGCAACACACACATTCTGGAGAATATCCATAAGAGAGATGGGAGTCTGGCCAAACACAGGGAGGGCCTTTGCTAAGATGACAGGATGAGGCGCTTAAGCGTATGTATTTGAAGATGAGAAGGCTACAGGGGGGATCTTCTTGTGCTCTGTAAGTACCTTAAGGGGGATCACAAGGATCTGGTGGACGGATAAATTTGAACTAAGCAGCAACAGAACAACATGTGGACAATCCCAGGCTTTAAAATAGAAGTAATTTATATTAAACAAAACCGTGGCGGTTTAGCCAAAGTGGGCTGCTATCTAGCCATGCGGGATTTTTTTTGTCCAGGAGACTTCTGCACCATATAAATAATACAACAGTGAAGAAAATAAAACCAGATAGCTTGGATAGCAGTGATATCTATGGATATGTATGGGATTAGATGCTCAAACATGATAGTTTTGCTCATGCATACACGGTTTACGTTCAGCATCAGTAAGGAATATCCTTTTCTCAGGTTACTACATGGAGTTGGAGAGATAACAGCTTGTGGTAGAAAAAAAATGCATATAACCTTAATTAACAGATGATGTGGAATATTTTTCTAGCATCCAGTTGTACAGATTAATTTCTAACACACAGGAACATCAGAGACACACTTATTGTGTCATCCTCAAATGACAGAACAGGAGAGCAAGAAGTTAAAGCGTCTTTCACCTGCCTAAGACTAAACCTCAGGGGTGTAGAGACCCCATCACACAGAGCCTGCTCGCTCACGGAGGGCCACTGTCCCCTCTGCCAATGCCGCACACTGCAGCATGATCAAAACACCCCGATCCCTCTTTAACTGCACCCTGCAGATGTTCTTAACACACTTTTACTGAATGCTCAATGTCCAGCCCGTGCTGTGAAGTAAAAGCAGAAAAAAACCTTTAAGCCCACCACAAGGGCTAATGGTTTTAAACTAAAAAGGAGCTGATTAAGATTACGTATGAAGAAGATGCTTTTTGTGATGAAACACTGGCACAGGTCTCCCAGAGAGGTGGCGGATGCCCTACCCCTGGAAACATGTAAGGCCAAGTTGGATGGGGCTCTGACCAACCTGATCTAGTTGAAGATGTCCCTGCTTATTGCAGGGGTTGGACTAGATGACCTCTAAAAGTCCCTTCCAACCCAAACCTGTTATTTTTCCCTCTCAAAAACCACAATAGGCTGAAAATATTATGTGCCATGTGCAGAGTGACTTACTGGAATCCCTTCTGAAGAGAAAGTCTTGCCAGTGGCCAAAAGCTGGTGTTTTATTTTTATTGGACTGGGAGTTTTATGTCACCTCCCTGCACCCGTTAGGATGAAATTTGAATCTGCTGCTGCCGTTTCACCTCGGGTGCCTTGACTTTCTTGTACTAAACAGGAAGCCCTTGTCAATACAAAACTATTTGCACTGGCCTCACTAGCCTGTGCTGTGTCTAGATAATTCAGCCTAATGAGGGATTATTTCCTGTGTTCGTGGCTGACAACACCCAAAGACATTCTGGGACTGTGCGGTGATAAAAACTGAACTATATTAAGCCGAAAGCATGGAGCTGTTAATTTTAAACAGAGAATAGAAGAGAGAATGGATACTGCTCCACGCCATCCAAAAGTCACTGAGATTTGTGCTTGAGCCAGGAAATTAAAACAAAATGGGGCTTTCTGGTTTAGGACCGACATCTTCACCAGACCCACTGAGCTCCATAAGCTTACCTATGTGTTGAAATGCAGAGGGGTAGCAGAGGCGATGTGTGTGTGATTACAGGCTAACGAGAGCGTGACTTTTGTCCTCAGTGGATGCAGCTGGACTAAAACTAATTCTATTCCTAATATGCAACAGCAAAGGTCAGGGCAAACAAAAGATAAGGATCAAATCTCCGGCAAAACTAACAGTAGCTTCTTGACAGTTTCACCCCGCCCGGGGAGCTGCTGGAAGAAGCAGGCTTGTCACAGCAGTGACAGGCTCTCTCACAGGCACCTTGCTGAGTGTAAGGCCTTTCTTTGCTCCACCCAAGGCAGCTGAGCCCAGACCTAAGCCAGTGGATTTAATAATAAATATCACACGTTATACATAATACACATATTAATATCACAATTTCATTTCTTTCCCCATTTCAGAATACAGGCCAGTTATCCACCGTCTCATGTGGACATTATGGATGACTGACTTGCTCACTAGCAACTAAATCAGGGCTTGAGCCAATATGCTGAAGACTGTAGCATATTTATGGCCTTTGGGATGTACCAGTGAACCATCCCTCTATGGAGCAGAAATACCCACTGTGCTTGAAGAAGAAAGATGGCCCTGTATGAACAAGTCTATGTATGTTCCAGACGAAGGAAATGAGTGGCAAAGCAGCACCTCCCATAATTCTAGCCAGCTGTCAGTCCAGCTAGGAAAAAAACAGGATCAAAGGCAAGTCATTTTTTCCTTGTGCATTCATGCATACAAGACATTTTCTTATCCTAATTCGTTCCATTTTACAGTATCATCATTAAGATATGGAGATTATTAAAGCCAAACGAAATACTTCAGTTATTCTCCATCCACATATCCTCTTCACTGGTCTGTATAGGGCAAATTTTGAAGGCTGCCTATCATTTCTAGCTGCACTGCTGTTCACTTCCACAAAGAAACAACTAAAGAGCTGCATGAGACATGGATTCAAAAAACCCAAACCCTAAACTTTGTAATACAGTTGTGGGGCCACCTCCTTGGACCAAGTACAGTGTTTCAGACTTGTAGGAGCATCTTCAGGTCTACCCAGAAAAGAGTGGGAGTCTGCTGGCCCAGTCTCCAGGCAAGCAGCTGGGCAGCTCTGTTAAAAATACACTGTTAACTTGAGGAGAACCTGACAGGTTAATGAAACAGGAAAATTGCAACAGCCCAGGGAACACATGATTTCATCCCACCTCCCATCAGCTGTTACTATGCAAAACTGGCACTAAAGCTATAAAAGCACCACATAAGCTTAATTATTTCCCATATTTCTGATTGATGTGACTATTTCTTTCAACCACACAAGACATTTTCTCTACTTTTTTTCTGCAGTTTCTACACATCATTCTCTAGTTGCTGTTTCCAAGGCAATCCCACACTAGAATTTCAATGGTTTGAAGGAACTTGCAGGGTTCAGTCATACAAGGCAGGCTGATTCGGTCTGTAGCCCCACTGCTGAAGGAACTATGAGTGTGAAAGGCAGAAAAGTGAAAGTTATCAAATAAAAAAATAGCACGAGTTTTGTTGTACCTTCAAAGCACAATAATAGATGCCCAGGATGCTTGAAGGCTGTATTAGTAGAGAAGTTAGCTGGAGAAAAGATCACCTTGGATGTAACACAAATCTATCTAGGACACAGGGTGGACACGGGAGGAATGATTATTTGAAGAAGATATGATTATGCTGAAAGCCAGGACCAGCTAAAACTCCCTTTGCCATCAAAGGGGAGAAACAGCACTGCTACAGCACACTGAGATCATCCAACGGTGTGCACCTAAAATAGTTCAGGTGAATCACATCCTAAAAATGCTTATTTCTGTTCTTTAACTATAAAAGGAGCCCTAAGGCAGTCAGTTCAACTGCATATGTCTATGCTGCAAAGGTTTAAAGAAAGATGAATTCATTTCTCATTAAAAGCAATTCTATCCAGAATCACAGAAAGTTCCTTAAGTTATGCAGCAGTGAGATACCCGAGGAAATTACTACCCCGAAACTGGAAATTTGGTCTACTTTCTTGATAATAAAAGTAGCTATCAGACCTCTTTGTCCATGTTTAAAAAAACCAAATTATCACAGTATTGCTGTACCAAAAAGGCAATTACCAATACGTAAGAAACCAGATGACTTGATTCTACTGAAGGAAAATTCCCACAGTGAAGTTACAATTTCCACTCTCCCAAAATAAATGACAGGAGTTTTAAAGGAGAAAACAGAACAATACTCTATACAGCTATTGACTGTTTCTTTAAGATAAATTCAGTTTTTAATGCAAAACTGTGCACCTCACAATAAATACAGATAAAAGGGTAAGAAGTGAAGAGAACCCAACTATAACTCCTTGGCTCTGCAGCAAGGTCAGTGAATGTGAAGAGAACATCGCTGCTGTTCACACTGCACGTTCCAATCTAGTCTCCAGATTCCAAGCCTGGTAGCTCTCACAAGCATTAAATTTCCCAAGTAATAGCATAATTAAAAAATGCTACTAGGAAGAAAAATACACTTGACTGCACATGCTTGGTTAATTCCCAGAAACCCTGCTTCTCTCTATTACTTTTGGATGCTGCAGCCTGTTCCTGTAATTCAAAAGTAAACAATTATTCAGGAAGGCTCTTCAGGCAGCAATCAAACTGGAAGCATCCGAGGAGCACGCACTGGTCCGTCAGCTCCCCAGCAAACCCTCTGACTCATCGGGGGAGTCTCTGGGCCAACGGGCAGCACACACTTTCGTTTTCACACAACGCTCCGGACTCCTCAGGCTGCAGGATGGAAAAGCATCCAGCTTCAGCACATCAAAAGCAGGAACCTTGGAGTGATGAACGGCCACCAGCAGCCTGCTGACGAGGCAGCCAGCCTACAGACACCAAGTCAGGCTTACTAACCCCACTCAGCTAACCCAGCAAACTGCTCAAACCTCTGCCACCAGCAAGGACTTTTGCCTTCTAAGGGCCTGGCTCACCTCGAGCAGTTTGTTTGATGCTTTTCCTAACTTGCAGGAGGAAGGAAAGGGTGGAAGAGGCTGTCATCCCCTCTAAACAATAGACTATGAACCAACCAGAATATCTTCTATTTTACCAGAGTTAAAAATGATGCTCCACACAGACAAACAGAAAAGTGTAGTGCTCTCGTTTCACAGTATGACAGAGCAGAGAAAGGACAGTGAGGATTTGGGGAGCCTCTGCCAAGTTCAGTCCCATCATACAAAGTCCTTACTCCCAGGAATTCCTAGGCAGCTGGCAAGAGAGCACACTGACACTAGGCAAGGAAACAGAGGTGAGATTTCCCTGACATTGCTTGCACAGGCTAAAAGCAATCAGCTCCTATTTCTATTTTGAGCTCTTCCACTCCCAGCTTGTCGTGGGCTGCTTGCAGAATCACTGCCAACAGCCCAAAACTGCGCGAGCCTGTCAGGATAGATCACAATTTGGGACAAGCCGTGACAATGGCTGCTCTGCAAAGGGCCACAGGGGAAGCCCCGAATGCAACCCGGGATTGAGGGGCAGCACCCAGCGCCTGCGAGGCTGCGTTTTTAAGTACCAATGAACTTCCATCTTGAGCAGAAATTGCCCATTCACTTAAAGCTGCTTTCTGTTTCCCTGGGGACAAGGAAAAACCAGACCCTGCCAGCTTTATCTCTGCTCATGAATCACATCCCAATCTTTCTAGTCTCCTTGACTACAGCTAAATAAAACAGGGGCAGGAGCCGTTCACTGGCCGTTAAGTGCCTGAAATAAGGCAACAACTGCATTGCAGCTGGGAAGTTTTATGGCAGGAAATACTGGGATTCGTGTGTTTCGTGCCCTGAGTTGTGGCATAAAGGGCATGAAGGGGTGCCCGAGGCTTCAAGACGTATTGAGGCAGTGCTGGAGGATAGAGCAGCATGAAGGGAGCCAAGGAAGAGGGGTCCTTGGTGGATGTTGCCACAGCACAGCAGAGGGATGAACTGCCCCAGGACCTGGTTACCAGGGGGGATGGACAATTGGCAGCACCATGGCTAAGTTCACTTATCAGTACAAACATAGCCTGCGCAAGCACAGATCAATAATCCTTGTAGGTCCCTTCCAATTCAGAATATTATGTGAGTCTGTGACCAAAAAACCAGACGATCTCCCCCAAGATGGACTCGATCTCTGTAGGTCCCTTCCAACTCAGGATGCTCTATGTTTCTAAATCTGAAGATGAGACTGATGGACATGGGGACCTGAACTCCCACAAGAGATGATGAGCAAGGAAAACCCGGCTTCTGAACTAACATCTCGCCCTTGAAATCCCCAAGAAATTTTTGCTTACTGAGTTAATTAGCTCCCACTGCAGACACTGCCTCGCGCAATGCTTCAGTTTCATTTCAGTTGCAGGGTCTCATCAGCCACTTAAACACACATCAAGAACAGCCTCCACAGTCTGAGGTGACAATCCCCCCTTCCCTCAAGAAACAATCTGAATCAGTTTTCGTATTATTGAAGGGGCAAAATACTGGCTGTGTTTCCTCCTGTTCTGAAACTGAGTAGTTTATTCCTATTTCAAATAAATCCAAAAGGGCAAACCACATTTTTGCTGAACTCCTAGGTCTCGATGAACACGAACTGAAAGAAAGATAAAACCTACTGGTGCATTCTCTTAACTCTCCACATCAGTAAGTCTTTGTACACAAACTAAATGGAGTATAGAGAGCCTCAGAGCGGGAAAACAGGATTATAAAGTGATTTTGGAGGAAAACTAATTCCTAAGAGCAAGTTGCACACAACTTTCCTACACGGCCCTTGCGTATTTAAGTCTGTATCCACAGAAAACTAATACTGCATGAATGAAGCAACCTCTTGAGAAACAACCGCATGAAGACTAATAAAACAGGACATGTCAAAATTATTGCCAGGAAATCTCTAAATCTTTGCCATATATTTTACAACGTGTTTGCCTACGGTTGACCCCAGTGCAATATTTATAAAATACAACTGCCAGAGAGCTACAGCACTTCCTTTCAGCAATCCCAAGGTGGTATGCAAGCTGGGGTTTTTCAGCTCAGTGTTGAATCCTGAGACTTTGGAGGATGGAGCCGACCCACAAGCAGTAGAGATATATTTAAAAAGCCTCCAGCAATAACAATTTCCTCCCCAGGAACACTTGCAAGTTTTCAAACTCAGACCTAAGGCTGTCAAGGCTGTGATTTCATCAGTCTACAGAGAACGGACTGACACGATAATTTTGAATATTAACTGATTCCTCTAGTTTTTTTTTAATATAGTTTAAATCCACACACTCTACAAGCAACAGACCCCCATGGCAGCACACTGAGTTATTTGCTCTCAGCCAAGAACCTAACTATAAAGGACAACAATCCTGCTTAAATGTCACAGGGAACTATTTGTCACTGGAGCTCATCGCGAATGCACAGAAACACAGAAGATAATTTTGTCCTGAAAACTACCCCAGAGTGTGTGGAGCCTGACAGCCACTTCTAGCACCTGAGATGCTCAGAGGGAATGCCGTGCCTTTATAAACCAAGCGTTGCTCCTGGATCCCAGTGCTTTTTTTTCCGAGTGAAAGTATTATGCATTCAGCAGAAGGAGCTCGCTTTTATAGCTGCTGTGAAGTAAATTAACAAAGGTCTCTCATGTAAACATAGGCTCCATCAAATAAATACTTCCCAACTGTTGCGGTACAATTATTATCTTCAGTGAAAGAAATGAAAAGTCTCTTCTTACAACAGTAAAAGATAAAATGTTCTGGGATGTCATCCAGAGGGTTTGGAGGGATCATGTATCCAGGTTACACGGATCTAAGTAAGGTTACTTCGTTTCAAAATAAAATAAAAGATGATCCAAAAGAAATACAAATTTTATTAGGTTGGAATGCCCATGTTCCTGCAAGAAATGTTGAAAAATAGATACTGCCTCAGCCACCCATAATTCTTATACTTTTTACAGTATAGCACTGACGCTTACAGATTCAGAGATTTTTTTAGAGGAGTGAGCATAATTTTGCTGACTGTAAAAGACCAGCTACAAAACCCAACTCAAAGCTCTGCACTGCACTGCGAGCTCTGTAATTGAGCAGCTTGCATTTGCTGTTCAGCTGCTTAAGCACTGTGACAGTGAGAGTGCCTCCCACAGTAATTCTCTCCAATATTGGTTCATTCCTAACCAGGTAGGCAACTTTTAATTTCTCAGTAAGCCATCCAGTGTCAGCACTTTACCTGGAAAGTATCTTTTCAAGTCTTATGCCAAAGACCAAGCCCTTCTTTAACTGAGATTTTTCAAAATCTACCGTGTTACAAATTCATTTTCCACACTGTACTGCATGTTTCTGGTGTTTGTTTGGAGGTCATAAAAATGCAACAGCTATAGCTATAAGCTCAGCCATGTAGTAGCTATATAGACCTAGTCAAGAAAACGCAGTCTGAGGGACTGCATTCTATCCAAAGCACCCTAACAAAGCCCACAGTGCTGAATTTTTTCAGAAATAATTATCCGGGTTATCAGACTGTCTTTTTTTTTCTTTTCCTTGCGGATTTGATTGTCAGTGTTGTCACAGAATATGAGGAAATCATCACCCATCCTGTAAGTGAGAAAAACACCAGGCAAACAGATACTAATCCCCTTCTCTCTTGGGGGTTCACTACGCCACCTCTTCCTCTCCTCCTCTGCAGTTCACACATGCAGGTTGAGGTGTCCTCCTGCACCTCTCCTTCAGCCAGTGCATGGAACAGCTGAATTCAGTATCGTCACAAAGTCCTTAGGCTTGCCTGAATGGCAGTAATTGTATTACACTGAGCCTGTTCCGACCAGCACCAAGTGTGAAATTTTGTCACCCGATTAATACGTCCCTTTGCCACAGGAATGAACAGCAGAGCAGTTGAAAATGTTTCCTAGAGAGCAGAGTTGTCTCAGCTGCACACTTCCCTCTCTCCATCCCAGGAGTCAGAGGCTGGAAGTGTTATCTCATGGAGCAACAGGGACTCCTAAACACATGGTGAGCCGGGTCATCCCAGGGCAAGTCTGTTTCAATTACTTTTTATTTTAAAACCCCAAAGCCCTTTGCTGTGCAGTGCTGTACTTTCTGACTTTGTCACAGGATAGCTGCTACAATTTCTAGGTCAGTAGGACTCCAGTACTGCCCTTGGGCTGTATTTTCACAAGGCTCAATACAGTTAACGTGTCAGACACACCACAGCAAATAGCTCCTACTGTCTGTTGCTTTAGGGAGCCATTGGTTTCACATAAAAATATCACTACTTTTATTAACAGATATTGATAGAGGTCTGGAAATGGCCATTCACAATCTGAAATGCATCTGCCTTGCTCAGACAATGAGAAAGGAGGAAATTAGTGACCCGTGCTACGGCATCTGCTTGACACTGTCCTCACGCACCCGAGCCAGACTGAGACCACAGCAGCAGCAGAGCTGGTGTACAAGGTGGAAACTCCAGCTCCTCAGCACTGCCTTCAACACACACTGTATTCCGCCTCAGGGCTGAGTTTACAGCAGGACATATGAAAAATACTGCGTTTATGATACTGAATTCTTTTTTTCCCCTTCTCTTCCTTTTAAATTAGATTAAACTAATGGGCAAAAGCCCTCATTATAGGTGTTATGTCTGATGCAATTCCCAGAGTAGCACTGCACTCTTCCTCCCCAAAGAGAAGAAAAACACACATTGTGCAGCACTTAGAGATGATTCCTTTGTTCACTGTTAGTACATTTTCAAAACTGGACTTCCCCTGGAGCTGCTTTGGGAATTTATCACAACCAATGCATGGGACCAGGCTTCAGTCAGTTAAGATTATCTTTCAAAATCTCCACAAAGCACAAATTCCCAAATCCCAGAGAAGAAAATTAACATTCCATGTCTGTTGCTGAGACACTTGGAAATATTAACAGATTTTTTCTCAAAAGCTAGGACATTTTTCAAGCATTTCCCCTTAATTTCTTTCTGTCCCTTGTTACTTCTCATCTGTATAAATCCAAAGATTTGAAAACACTGAAGAAGAACCTCTTCCTTTAGAATATGGAAATATATTTGGAGATTAGGATCATTATGATCATCCAAATCACCAGAGACAACCTTGCCCGAGCTAGATTTCAAGGAAAGCTCATCTCTTGATAGGCAAGTCCAGGCAGTAATTTGTGTAGGGGTTGATTTTAGTCAGGCTTCTGTTTGAAAACATCCAAATTATTAATTAGCTCATGTACAAAGAGTGACAAAAAAACTCACTAATACATAAGCTCTGTCAGAGATCTTTCAGTAGGAGACTAAGTTACATCCCACCAGAGAGGAAATCCTCATGTTTTTAACATTTATTTTACTTTCAGATTAGAAAGAATAGGCAAAGACATTCTACTGGTACATTAGTCCTATAGAACTGGTACATCAGCTTTTAGAGCAAGAATTCTAGCAATTGTTTGGTTTCCTTTCCTTTTGCTTAGTTCTCCATTCGCTCTTGGAAATTCCCAGAGTGATACAGGACCATTTCCAGAATGAAGTTCGACGGCAGTGTAACAACCCATGTCTTTCTTGAGGATTCCACGGCATGGAACACAAAGTAAGGAGAAATCGAACCTGATGCTGCAGGAAGGCAAAAGATCACCATCTCTATTCCAAGCTGTGGTACTGTTCCCTTTCGATCTTAAGGAGAACAGTTAACCACTTGCTCCACTTACAGCAGCCTCTGAAAGCTTTGGGCTTTCATCCTGTTCAGCTTGCTAAAGGCAACACATTCAAAAGCCAGAGTGGCATGTTTTTAAGTACGAAGCTGAGTAATTAAACAGCTAAAACCCGTTAGCTCATTTTAAGTCAGTTCTTTCAGAGAATCTCATTTTTACATTGAAACTGAGGAGCACTGTACACTGTGTAATTTACTAAATCACCTCTGGTTCAGATGTAGGAGGCTTTCTGGTCCAGAAAGCCGCAGTTTTAAATCACAATACCTCCCTGATGTGCTAAACTGCTGATCTGTGATGCACAGTTAGGTGGGAAGATCTGCCGTCGGTGGAAGTCCCCGGCTGCCAGCCTTTCACACATGCCGGAGCAGAAGGGATGAATTCCTGATGCAAACCCATCAAATATGGATGTGTTTTGCTAGGAGAGAAACAGAGCAGAGAGTCTAGAGATGCAAAATGAGCCACAAGGAGCCACCACCACCGTTTCTACCCCTGCACCGACAGCAGGCTCTGCGTTGTGGGTTTGCTTTTTGGAAGACATCTCCATCTGTGTTTCAGGGAAACGTCTATGGATTGGTAAAATAAGAGACAACGGAGAAATAATCTCCTGGTTTGTTACAGCAGCTGCATCAAAGGGTCAGACTGTCTCAGCAGTTTGCACACACACACACACCACACGGTCTTCCTCCACCCACATCATGTACATGACGATATATTTACATATGTAGACACAGATTTATTATATACGTATTAAAAGGGGGAAATGTGCCTCTTACGCTGTGTCAGTTGACTTGGCTAAGCCTGTTGAAGGCTGCAGTTCCTATTTAATGGCTGAAAGAGATTTAGGTAATGAAGTCTCTGGATGAGGAAGCAATGGTATTTATGAGACTAAAAAATATTTGGGCTTATCTAGCTTTGAAATGACTATAATAGGACAAAATAGAGGAGTCAAATGGGCAACTGACAGCAACAATGAGCAGAAGCTTTCACAATTCAAGCTTTAATTATGTGGAATGTACTGGCTAGAGAGGATGATCCATAATTTCACTAAATATTCCAGCACATCACCCTTTCTACTCCATGTCAAAAAGGTTATTTCTGCTCCTCACAATACAGTAACAGTAGTTATTTTCTGATTACTTCAAGAAATAAGCTTCCTGAATCTGGTTTGAAATTCAGCTTTTCAGCTTTTTTTTCCCTCCAAGATGTCTCTTGTTTACTTTGCTTATTCATTAGTAGTTTCCTTACACACTGCCTCGACTATAAAGCAGAGAATGGCAAAGCAAATAAACAGAGATTAAATAAAGCTGCAGCAAAGTTAGGTCTTTAAGAATTAAATCCAACCTCTAAACTGCAGAGGCAACTCTTCAAAAGTCACGCTAAGCAGAGTATGTACATTTGCAGTCCAACTTCCATTTAAAGTGGATGACAAGTTTAGGAAGGATAATACCCTTCAAATACTGGCTGATTGGAGAGGCAAGGACATTTGCTCAATTTGCCCATAGTATTATCCTCCTGGCTTGCTGGGAGTTGATGTCCTGCTGTGAGCTTACAATAAGAGTTTTCCTTCTGAAGTCCCTGATGTGGGAGCATTTTTCTTTAAGATCATGGGAAAGTTTGGGGGGTTTTATTTTAAACCACTGCAGCAAAAAAGTAAAGAAGATTAATTGGGTTAGCTGCACGATTCATCTCGCTGCTTTTGGCTAATTCACATCAGTCAGCATATCCTAGAAGACAGTCTTTAAAATCTCAGATATGTCCTTGTTAATTATTATAGCATATTATAAAAGACAAATATTTTTGGGTGCTGATAAAAAGTGGTACAGTGTTTCAACCCAGCCACACTTTTTTTTTCAGATTATTATTCTAGTGTTAATCCACCTTCAAATTAATACTCAAAGATAAAATATCCTGCTACTTTTCCTTCTGATTGCCAAGAACTTAACAATCAGGATGCACAGCAATGCGTTGATCTGATCTAGCACCATTTCAAGTGCAAACTTCCCCTTGCAGCAGCAGGTTTCAAGCAGATGGTGCCTGGATAGAGCCAATTGATACCCAAGTAAACCAGGGCATCCTGACAGCTCTGGCCAACAGGCTGCATGACAACTCCCAGAGAGCTTACGAGGCAAAGCTCAGTCTTAGGGAAAGGCTAATGCTTTCCAGGGAACTTGTTAGGACTGCTAGGATTGACATGCTCATGGTAATCAAAGCCCACCTGCACTGTGACTTGCAAGAACACAAAAGAATTTCTGAATGTGGCCCATCACAAAATTTTCCTGCAATTAATAATTAGGCAGATCATTATTTGGCTGTGAGAGAGAGCAGATATTTAATTTTCCTGGCTGGTCACAAAACAGGTTAGTAACTGAAGAAAATTCCTAATGCTACATAGGAATACATTATTAATATATCTATTTACTATCATTTTTTCTATGTACAGTATTTACTATTTTATTGCTCTACATCTCATATTGCAAAGATCATTTTCTCCCTTTTGTAGCTTAACCAACTACATGCTGGTTTGCAGCAGAACCTGATTCTTCACTGCAAAAGCAGAGGATAAGAGACAGCCAGGGACAGCTCCAGGTAGGGTGACACCTGGAGCAGGCTGACCATCTCAGCTGCTCCCCGGGAAAGCTGCATTAACCCCCTTCTCCGGGTCAGGCTGCCTGTTCCTCCCACACCTCCCCAGCACAGCCCTCCAGCCTCTCTGCTGCAGCTCCAGGGAGGGCAGGTCACCAGGGGCCACTGCCTCGCAGGGATAGGCACGAGGTTTATTGCGCTGAGCTGCTTTTTCTGCTGCGAAAAGGGAAAGAGCATTACTGGAACCAGGAAGGGAGCAGGGGTTGCTGAAGAGCACAGGGGAGCAGGGAGATGGCCCAGAGCCAGAGCCCAGCTTGGATTCCTGCCCCGCAGGTGCTGGGGCAGGACCAGCCTGGCACGGGGCTCCTCCCGAGGTCCTCAGCAGCGCGTGAAAACGAAAAAACGGGCAGCACGTTTACTGCATCCGTCTGAAGGATCTGCGCTCCGGAGCGCACTTGCTAAATATTTTATCGCTTCTGATTAATTGATGGATTTTTAAATATGCTCACGTTTAGTTCTAAATTCTTGGCAAGAAACAAAGGACTGACATAGTTTAGTAACCTGCACTCTGTGAACACTGTACCCAGCTCTCCTTATCATCAAGACCATCACCTTTCCAAACCACAGGAACAATTTCAATTAATTGAATTTTTCATTGAAATATTCCAAGATACTTGGCATTTCTGAGGCACGATTTGCCCAAGATTTCTATGTATGTTACAAACATGAAAGAATGTCTGCAAAACCTCCTACATACAGTAGCTTGGGGCTCTTTCACTCCACAGCACAGGGAAGGTAAGAAACAAAAAAACACTGCTCGTACACCCTCAGCCTGCACAATTAATGAGCTGAGACTAAAGCTCCTCTTAATCCCTGGTCTCGTACCTGATTGAAGTACGTTGGGGATAATTCTTTTTTTTCTTTTTTAAACTTGTTAGTACATACAGATAGGATGTATCTTTTTTTGTAAAAAAGAACAAAACCAGCCAAACAAAACCCTACAGAGTAGAAAATGGGATCCAGTTTCCTTCTGTTTACCACCTTACTGTGCTCCAGAAGGACTGAAAGAGAATTAATTTATTCTATGGTTTGGGGGGAATTGGAGTTGGCTGATGGTCCATAACCATATTTATGCTGACAGGTTTTGGGAGCTCTCTGCAAGGTCTGCTGAAAAAGAACCAAAACTGATAAATAACCACATTTTCATTCTTGAACATCATCTTTTTGAAGAGGTTTGTTTGCCTGTTTTTGCTAAGACAGTTTGTTCATAGAAAACAGACTCCCACAGGATAATCCACACGACCATAGCCTCAACTGTTAACGGAGAGATGGCTTTGATTAGTCCTTTTGTCAGCATTCCTGGAGATCAGGTAGGATTTGTACACGCGGTAAGAGACACCATCAGCCACCATCGACTGCAACATGAAGAGACACGGGATGGAAAAGCAAGGTACATGTCCCTGTTGTATAGACAAGGAGCAGAGACACTGAGAAGCAGCGACTCGGGACGTGCAGAAGAGCCCCGTGAAACCCATTCACCTCGGAACGTTCGCGTCAGCCCCAGAACCAACCATTCCTGCTGCTGCTTGCCACAGAGCCGGCATGACCCAAAGCACCCTCCACAAGCACTCACACTTTCTATGCCCTGCATTGCAGCTTTCAGGTGTTTACACCCAAGTTCTTCCATTTTCACTATGTCCTTACTGAGAGGCTCCCCCTGCGAGAGTGGTTGGCACCACCCCACATCGCGTGCTGAGCCAGAGCATTCCTGCACAGCCCTCCCTCCCACTGCCATGAATACCCAGGCTGATGTGGAGGGGCCCCTCGGGTGGCAGCCACTCTGATCCGCACTACATGAATAGAGAAACATCCTTTGACTGAGAAATGAAAGCTGACAGTCAGCCGGACTCCTCCTGTACTCATCCGCACAAGCTTTCACATCCAATACTACTTCAAATGCAGAAATTTAACTACAGGGCTCTTCACTTTCATTTGGAAAATAAAGCTGCAGCTCTGTATCCCTGCTCTTTACTTTGAGGCTGGGTTTGTCAGAGGGGTGTCTGTTGTTGTTCTGCCTTACTCAGGGCCTCAGCAGTGCACTCCTGATTAACTGCTCCAGATCCAGCAGCACAGGCTTAGCAGGTGCCTTCCTTACTGCAGAACATGCTGCAGTGATGGAGAACAGTGATTCCATCTCTCTGAGCTCATGGCTGAAGGATTTTGGAGACAATTCCTCATATCCCTGAAGGGAGATGAAAATGATTCATTGTGTGAAAGTGCTGTTATCCCACTACTACCACCATGCTTACTTCACTACTAATTAATGCTTGGAGCAGTGATAATGAACTCTGAAATGAGCTGGTTCACCTATCCCTTGGCCAGGACAGCCGGAGAAAGGTCACTAAATGAGAAGATGTATGAGGGGCACAAGAACTGAGGAACAGAGCAATGCATCCAAGCAAAATCATCTCTGCCGTCTCCTCACCTGGTGTAGGAACACACAGATGCTCAGAAGAGTGCTCACACCAAAGTAAACTGCACAGAGCTAAGAGGTTCCAGTCAGGGGATACAACGATCCCTGGGCAGGCTGCCCTGCTGAGATACCAGGGACAGAGATCCAGCTGCTAGGAAACCAGCTCGATTCGCTGCACACTTCAACCAAAGGAGATAGGAAGCAGAAACATATGCACCATCAAAACCAGAGTCACAGCAGGACTTAGACGTAACCATATGGTAACTGCTTTTAAATATAAAGTGAAGACCATTCTATTAATGCTGATGTAATGCTGTAATCTCTAGTTATACCCTTATTGATCTCGGATGCTTGCAAAAATAATTGAAGCAACACTGAATATATTTCCAATTTTGTTGCTCATTCAGTTCTGTTTCATGGTTCTTCATAGGCAGCTACAATTTCTATGCATATATTTTTTATCAGATGTATGCTTTTCCCATTTGCTCATCAATTATGTGCATTAACTCCTTAATGACTTGCAGCCTGAAATCTGCAAGTCCTGCTTGCCCTATTTTTAGTTTTGACTGGCACAGTCAAGGAAAGAATTTGCAAAGTAAGAGCATTATTAAAGGTTTATGAAATCTGCAAATTAAACTATTTAAGTCTTCACCAAATGAAGCTTTTTTTACTGGACTATGAAACATATGTAAAGTCTTAGCACATTCTAGAAATACATACAGCAGCACAATTATTCTGTAGATATAAACTGACTGAGCAGAGCCACCTTGACTTTGATCACAGAATTACAGAATGGTTTGGGTTGGAAGGCACCTTAATACACATTCTCTGGCAGCTCATATTTATATCAAAATGCTTTAATCAATATTTAGCAGCTAAAGCAACCACTGTCACAAAAACACGTAAAAATGGATTTGTACAACCTACAAGGATGATGCAGTACCTGAAATAATTCAAGGGAAAAAAGACATTTTACATCCTAAAACCAGCTTTGGGCAAAGACTTTTTTCCTTTGTAGCAGCAAACTGCTTAGAGGGAGAAGTGATTTCTTGATTTGCCAACATAATGCTCCTGTAGGAATGACGCTGCAAGCTGACCTAAAGGGAAGAGTAAGCACGAGTTCATGCACCATTGTTTGAAGAGCAGACCTACTTGCACAGCAAAACTGCTGCTTCAAATCCACAAATGGCAGCCAGACACATGCTAACACAGCAGTTTTATGACATAGGAATACATTAACATTTATCAAACCAAACCACAATTAATTGGGTGCCACCAGAAAAAAAGTTTTCCTGCCCGCAGTGAAACAAGAAAATATCTCCTGTGGATTTGTGCCCTATATCCATACACACACCTCCATCCATCATTAACAGTCCTTGCTCTTTGTCCTTCTCAGTGACACGTTCCCAGTAATCACTCCCACTGCTTCATTCCCCATTTTCCCCAAAACGCTGAAGACTTAAACCCCTTCTCTACTACTTCACTACTCCTGTTGACACTCCTCTCCCTGGCAGTATCTTTATTTCCCTTAAACTATCTAGCATTCCTTCCATATGTTCTTGAACAACCTCCAGGGTCCTCACAACCAGCCTGAGGTTGCATTTCCCTCATGGAGAAGATCAGTTTGAACATCTTTCCTCCAGACAGCCAGTGACTTTCATTAGCTTCACTGAGCGGTTTCTAGAGATTGGATGCATCTGCTCTGCCTTCAGGTGGATTTGAAACTGGTAAATGGGTTCTAAAGGTACTGGAAGGAGGTAGAAGAGAAAAGATGAAGTAGCAGAAAAAAAGGAGAAACAGAATTATCCAAAACAAATTTAAGTTCCTTACGAAAGCAGCTTAAATACACAAAAGAAGGTGAAGCAAAGATGAATCAGTAACACAACACTTCCCAGTAAAACAAAGGCACATCAGGAGAAGGGAGGTTCCCTGGGCACAAGGCTCAGAAGAACTGAGAAGATCCCAAAACCAAGATTTTCTGAGATTTCACATCCTCTGCCCTAAAGAGTATGATGGCTCCTACCCTGTTCCACTGGATTTAGCAATGTGTTGCTGTAGTTCACGCACGCGAGAGACAGAGTATTTGCAATGACTAACTTTGCAGGTTTTGTCTACTTAGAAATATTCAGCTTGTTCAGCCACTTTTTTTGTCATTCAGGCTTATCTGTTCTGAAGCAGTGGACTGTGCATGTCTCAAGTATTTTCATCATCTTTGCAGTTCAGCATCTCATCAGCTGAGGAGGATTTTTACTGGAGGAGATGGCTTGTGACATCCCACACACTGGCAATCCCATACGTACATCTCTGTCAAGGTGCAGCTTGACAAAGTCCAGCTCTTGATCCTGTTTCATCTCACAAAATGGAACTGATGATAAGAGAAGGGCAAGAGGAGGCTTCTGTTCTTTGGCTACTGGCAAGTAAAATCCAAAGGCTTATCTGGGATTTATCAGCCCCTGTGACTCCGCACTGGCCGCTGCCTCTGATCCAAAGGCACTGCTGGAGTCACCCCCAGAAACAATTCAGCCTCTGCTGGCACTGAAAACCCAAACCCATGACAACAATGGGGACAGTTTTGGGTGTTCATGACAGCACAGGAAAGGGAAATGAAATCAAAAAATTAAGTGGAGTTTCTACTGGAGTGCTCACCACTTTCCCTGTCCGTTTGACTTCAGAGCACAGACTTTCATGCTTTGAACTCCAAGGCAGAAAACCACAGCAGGAATTCTTCCACTGATGGCAGAAAGCCATTGCTGGTGGTTGTCTGGGATTAGAGCTGGGGTCTTGCACATCTTTCTTAAAACTACTTACCTATGGTTTAGATTTACATCTAACAGTCTTCAGCAGCAAACTTTTCTGTAAGGTTCAAAAAATCATGCATTAAAACACAACAAACTTACTACTTTAAGTGTATTCCCAATTGCATCAACTGACTGTTTACTTTTCCCTGTCTTAGTTCCCCAGCACAGTCTTAAAATAAGAAGGATTGATCCAGGTTAAAAAGTTCCCACTTTATTGATATGGGGTCCCCAGCAGAAGAAGGCATGGACCTCTTGGAGCGAGTCCAGAGGAGGCCACGAAGATGCTCAGAGGGCTGGAGCCCCTCTGCTGTGGAGACAGGCTGAGAGAGTTGGGGCTGTTCAGCCTGGGGAAGAGAAGGGTCTGGGGAGATCTTAGAGCCCCTTCCAGTACTTAGAGGGTCTACAAGAGAGCCAGAGGGGGCTTTGGACAAGGGCATGCACAGAACAAGGGAGAATGGATTTAAACTGACAGAAGGCCAGTTTAGATCAGATATTAGGAAGAAATTCTTCCCTTTGAGGTGGGTGAGGCCCTGGCAGTCCCTTGCCCAGAGCAGCTGAAAGTGTTCAAGGCCAGACTGGACGAGGCTTGGAGCAACCTGTTCTAGGGAAAAGTGTCCCTGCCCACAGCAGGGAGTGTGGAACTAGATGATCTTTAAGGTACCTTTCAACCCAAATAATTCCATGATTCTGTGATTCCATGTAATTCAAGAATTTGCATGACATGCTCTACCTGTAAGGTGCACTGAACTTGGTTGTGAGCCTGTAGACCACATATATCCCTTTTGCAGCACCCTGAATTCCCCAGCAGCAGCACATTTTACTAGGCTGACTCTATCAAGTTATGTTTTCTCTAATCACTGAGCAGTCATCAGCCAGAAGAGACGGGAGACTCCTGCGAGCTCCTGGGTATCACGAGTTGTGAGACTGCTGGCTTCAACTGGGAGCTACCGCCAGCTTAACATGATAGTCTAAAGGAAGGAATAGATTCTTTCTGTAGGAAGAGTTTCTAAAATGCACGTTTCTGAAAAGCCAGAAGGCTGTTGATGTGTTTGAGGCTGTGGGGGAGAGAGGGGTGTCAGCAGCAAGAGTCCAAGCTGCACCTGCATTCCACGGGGATGCACTCTTCACACGCTGTCCCTGGAGGTGGCTTCCTCTGCTGCACTGGCAGCTGCTCAACACGGCCCTGGAAGGAGCCACGGTCTGGCAGCAGATGAAACACTGTTCCCTGGAAACACATTTCTGCTCAGCCTCTGCAGAAATACCCCTGCTATCACTTCTTGTTCTCGCTACTGCTACGGCAGCACAGTTAAATTGATTCTTAGTGTTATTAGCTCAATACATCCACAGGTTTATATGATTGGGGGGGGAAGGGCAAGATAGGAATTATGGAGAAGGAAGAAAAAGGCTTTTCATTGATTGGATTGTTAGCTTACTGTGAAGATAAAATATGCACATTCTATATTAGGCCTTTGTTGGCCATGCATAGAGCACAAAGAACTGAAAAAGCACTAATTACTAGGAGCTAAGATTAGTGTCTCCTGGCCCGCGGTAAATACAAAGGTGAGATTTAATAGCAGAGCAAAGAGATTAAGCAACATGAATTCTGACAAGAGCCATAAGAAAAAGGCGAGTAAATTATCCCTTGTGATCTAAAAATATAAAATGAAGAATTCATTATGGCTCCCCATGAAAAAGCCACAGCTTCTTTCTTCATGAAAATTCAGCCTAGGACAAAGAGGCACTTATCACATCTACTCTGCATTTGCAAAGAAACTACACACTGATCTCCAAAATTCCCGAGTCCTATGAACTTGTGATCAGGAAAGACATTTGTTAAGTACTAGCACTGTTGCCTAAGTCAATACCCTCTGGAGCTCGTGGTGTGTATTTCCTTTCAGTGCCTCAGTTCCACTGACACCGGCTGCTCTGTCACCGAACAAAAATGCCACACAAGAGGAAAGCACGTGGCCCACCTCTGAACATTTCCCCTCTAAACACTTATTGTGTAAACTGAAAGAGCTCAATCATACAGAGCAAGCATAGCAAAGAACGACCATAAATATGCAAGGGTCTCAGCACAAGGGAAAAAGGCGTGTTTGTTATGCGGCTACGCGACAGTTCTGCTATAAGGAACAGGCGTACATAAATACATATATAAAAAACACTTTAGACCCTAAAGAACATCTTGCTTCTAAAAACTGCCATGTATGACAAAGTTCAGCAGTTTTGGAGAATCTGAGCTGTGCTACCCTACAAGAAGATGAAGCAGAGCTGGAAGCAGGCTCAGCAGGGTAGGAGAGAGGGAAAAGCAACAAGGCAGGCTGCAGAAGGAGAATATTCTAATTTTCCAGCAGCAGAAACATTTTTCAGCGTCTTCACAGATGTTGGCCAATTTATACAGCTTATGAGAAATACGAGTTAGAAAATAATCTGGAGCATTTGGAACAGTATTCAGCTCTTGTGTATGGCGCTCATTTCCCTTTGAGTCTGTTCAGTAAAGTTAATGAAGCGCTAACGAAGCTGGTTTCCTTTGGCTTTTTGTTTAGTGCTGGAATTGCTGGAGTTCAGTAAAACGTGAGCTTCCCTTAACTTCTGTTTTGCTTGTTTTTATGTGGTAGATGCACTGACAGGTTTAAGAGAGAATGGGCTCCTACTGCAAATTTTTTGTTGGCAAAAAGAACTAATCATAGAGCTCACCAGGGACATAATGGTTAACGCAGGCCAAAAGATTAAATAAAATAAAATAAAGTAGATTCAGAAGGTGTGAGGAGGACTGGGGCAAGGAAGCTGGAAAGGGCAGGCAAGTAGGAGAAAAGACCACACCAGAGTGAATTAAATTGTACAAGACTCACTTCCCTAAATTAAAATGGATGACTCTGGAAGGGATGCTAGGTTATAATGGGGAATGCTAAAGGAGACACACGAAAACTACACATAACTGATGACTACAGCTCAAGGTGAGTACAGAAAAATGTTTTCTAATTCATGATTATTAATAGGCTAAAATAATTTCTCTCAAAAAAAGATTGCCAATTAGAATGCTGGTTTTTTTGAAATGGGCCTTATTAACAGGGGAAGCATATTCAACATTATTCTCCAAGCTTTCAGTGGTGAAGATTTCTTTCATGTGGCTACAAGAAATGCCGAGGATTCAAGACTTCTGCAATCTTTTCCAGAGCTTTACTACTGACTTACAGCATAAGGCAACAGAAGTTAAATCTTTGCACCCTAGAGCTCCCGAAGCAGTTTTCTTGTCTGAGTCCAATCAAGCTCATTTAAGAAACCTGCTGGCTTTGCTTCATTTTCGTTCCCACCAACATGATGTTCCTCCGAGACAGAAAAGCAGAATGCAGCTGCTCAAGGCAGAACATTGAGCAACAAGGGAAGATTCAGCCTGAACCTCACCAAAATGTCCATGTTCTTGCTAACATTTAAAGTGGACACAAAAGGCAATAAACACCTACTTAAAAAATACCAAATAACCCAAAATACCAGTCAGCTTAACACAGCCAGCAGGCATGGAACAGAAGAAAACAACTTTGGTATAAAATTGTGTCTTTCTCATAGAAAATATAATTTTAAATGTAATTTTAAAAAATCAACAAAAACTCCTTTTTTTCCCACATATATACTAATAATGCTTTCTTACATTTTCCTTCCTTAAATGGCCTGTCCTTTGCATGCACTCACATTACTGATTTCCTGCAAATGACCTCCTTCCTGCAGTACACTCCTGCTTTCATTTCTCTCCCCCACCTGAAATCTCTGTAAAAACTCATCACCTGGATGACTTTGACCCTCACAGACTTGCGACAAAACCGTCTTGGCACAGCTGTCCACTGTGCCTACCAGACAAGAAGACAGCAATCAAGAATTTGCCAGGCTCATCCCTTTCTTCAGCTACCTTGCAGGTATTTCCAATTAGAATAAAATCATTGAGTTCCAAGCCCTGTGTAAGTGGCTTTCTTGGTTGACTGAGATATTCCTGACGTTCACAGGTACCTGTGTGATCCGGTTCCATTTCTGCACCTTCTCCGAGTCACAGCTTTCCAAAGCACATGAAGTGCATTCATTTTCACACATTAACCAGCATCCTCTGGACGCTATTCTGCCTCCACGAAACTGATTTATTAAAACTCACTACCAGCAATTTAGCAAAAGAAAGATGTATTTGGGGCACAAACAGGAGAAGCAAATAAGAGCAGAATAATTCTTCTGCCTCTTCATCACACCTTTCAAAAAAACCCCAGAGCATTCATCATACAAAGAATGTGTCCTCCCAGTAACAGCATATTCTTCATACATATGCACACTTACTCCAGACTATAATTAATTATTTCCCCAGTAAAATTATTTCTATGCAAATTTAAATAACATTCATAGCTTAGTGAAGTGAAACACATGCACAAAGAACAACTAGTCCCAGACATCCACACCAGATGCTAATATTTCTCATTTGTTAAGTGGAAAAAGGAAAGTGTATTGCAGAAAACTAGAGAAAATTATACCATTTATGGATCTCTAAGCCTGAGTCGATGCAGGAAGTCCTGAACCACACAACTGGGGGGTATCAGACTTGAAGGTGATTCCTACATTGCAGTTCATAAAAACAAATGTAAACCCAACCTATAAACTCCTCACTCCTGGAAGTCCCACTGCAAATGTGAACCTGGACAAAGCAGAAGGGCAGCACTTTGTGAGAACCTCAAATTACATTAAACGTTTTTTCTTACAAGTCTCCTTCATACAGGTGCTCACAAATTCACTGCAGTAAGCACAGCCTACACTAGAAAGCACTGATGATGGCTGCTTAAATACATGTTCTTCCAGCAATTGCAATAAGGGGATTTAACGACAGAATTCTTCAAGTGATTTATGATTCATTTCTGCATCTCAATCTAAGCACTGAAAAGCTTCAGCCCTCATTTTTCTCAACAAATGTGCAATTTGATGCATAAATGAATATTCAGCTGATGAAGTGAACAAAAGCATCTTAGAGAACACCAGACTGCAAATGCTGCTCCGTTTTGGGAGCGAGAGAGTGGCGGATAATGAGTTCCTCAGTCTGTCATGGCTGGGGAGCAGGGGAAGGCTGGAGACGGCACAACGCCCACGCCAGCGGCCGAGCCAGGGCAGGGATAACGCCCCACAGACCCAAATGCCAGTGCATTAAATGCACTGTGTGAGGCACACGGCAGCGCCAGCCCCGCGCACAGACTGCGATTAACCCCGGACTCGCGATGAAAATGTGCATTTTTAGTTAATGCGCCAGTGACCTGCCAAAAGTAAGAAGCATCCTGATTTACCCCTACAAGGCAGGGAGCACTATTGCCAATTCACACATGCTGATGGCAAAACAACAACTTTAAGCAGGAAATCCTGTACAGGTATATCCAAACAAAACTCCATACATACTTTCCAATTCCTCCTGGGCCGCACAAAAGTGGTTTTTAAACAAAAGTCTGACTGAAATTCTCCATGATGCACAGCTCTACACAATATTTACACCCAAGAATCACATGGCAGACACACAGTGTAGCGGAAGAAAAAGTAGAAAGTGATCTTTAATTAAAAGGCTTGAGAACAAAATGCCTCCAGCTGTTGAAACAAGGTTTGATTTTATTTCTGTCATGCTGCACTGGATTAAGTAGCTTGGAAGCATTCACATCACCAGGTTAAAATGCAAACAGCTTGGTCAGGACAGTTTGAGTCTTTGAAGGTGTCAGTTACAAAACTGGGAAAAATTTTGTCCCATCAACTCTTCTCCATGTTGTGTCCTTGAGGAAACCCCCAGAACAACACACACCAATGAGCAAAGCAGGATCACTTTGCTCCAAGCTGAAAACCAACAGTCTCTTGAATTCTAAGAGCATCTCATGTACCTTAGGAGGCAACATAATTAATGGGGTTAGCTTGCCTTTCAACTTGAAAAACCTTGAGAGTGCAGGTCCAGGCCATACAAATTGCACACTCTCAATCATTAGGACTCTTAAAAGCGCCTCAGATTAGACACAGATTTTTAAAAATCCAAAACTATTAGACATTGCAGGAGTGTTTATAGATATGTGTGCACATACTGCGTTTTTAAGCATCTCCTGTTGGCCAAAATGGAGAGTTTGAGACTGAGAAAACAGGATTAGATTTTATTAGGGTGGTCCAATACATGGGAACTGGTATAACAACCTGTATTACTGTTATGTGGATCTTGTAACAGTTTTGGAATGACCCGGTAATTATCAACAACATTCTTTAATTCTTTATTAACGTTCTCCAGACAGCCCAGAAGCTATTTTTAGGAGCACAAAGGCAGATTTTATTTATTTGAACACACTGCTTCAAGATGTACCTTATTCATTCAGCACAAATGAAGGAATCTTTGGTAAGTGATGATATGGACATTTGAAAAAAAAGAAAAAAAAAAAAAAAGAAATAAATCAAGCTTGCTCTAAATCCTGGTAGTTATTTAGCTGCCTCGCTCTTCATGAATTTCTTAAATGATGTAATTGCCATTGACCTTCCCTGTCATTTAAGGCTCTTAAACATGCAGGGAAGGTCAGAGCCAGTAAATTGCCAGTACCCTTGGCTGAAGCTCATTGATCAAGGCCAGTTTAGTACTTGCTTAGTTTAGCAGATAAAGTGTGGCAGTCAGCATTTCTAAATAAATTATATGATTTCCAGAGAGTGATGTACGATTTTCATAAACATGATGACTCAGCATCTGAAAGAGAGGAAAACAAAAGAAAATCTCAGGAGTTTTAAGAGAGGCCAAAGCATAATTCAGCCTGTCTTTTTACTACATTAAAAATTCCCTAAAGAATTGGGTAAAAAACACCTTGAAACAGCACCAGTAACAATCGGAATGGTTTGGCACAGACCAAAGACACGAGTTGCATGAAAGCACAAGAGACTGAAGTTTGAAGCACTGCTGTGGAAACACAAATGCTCTGTTCAAGTATTTGATGTGATGCTATATTTAGAAGCTATTAAAAGATGAAGATCTGAAGAAGACATTTGAAGACTCACTTTATTTACAAGTGGCAATTTGCTTTCCTTTTGAATAGATGAGCTTTAAGATCAGGCGAATTATCAAAAAAGATCGTGGTTTCTAGTTTTATTAGGCATGTTTTTGTTAGTGTTTCCAGTAGATGTATCTCCTGCTACCTGTCACTGTGTGATAGCACACTCTGCTCTTTGTTATAACAGCCTGACCCCAACTGATGTCTATCTAAAGTTCAACCTTTTAAAAAAATTTACATAAAAACAAAACTTGTTGTAACTTTTAAAAACAGCTGCGTTAGTACTGACAGCCATTCCTGGCTGGGACCAATTTTCCCTACACAGTTTACCAGCTCCTGCCTGGAATTTTTGCTTGAAAGAAAGACAAAAAGGAGGTTTACCAGCCAGGTTTAGCCACTGCATTAGCAAAGCCCCAAACATCAAGGTCCAACAGGGTTCATAAACTGGAGTAAAATGTCCACCAAAGACAAGGCTGCAGCTGGAGCCATCTATACCAGGCACTAGAATTTAGTTTTGAAGGCTTCAAAAACATCCAAGAAGAAACCATTGTCTCATTTGGCACCAGCAAATCCAAAGATGAGGTGAATCCAGAGAGAATCTGGCTTGCATTGCTCTGCTGCTCACATGAGGGCTCGTTTTAATGGGTATTCCCACTATCCAGATCCTGTGTCTCTTCTGATCTTCCCACCTCATCGGCCATGAATCAGAGGATGTTGGGGACAGGATGTCCCAGCATCCCTTCATCAAAGGAAGATGCTCTGGTGGGCACAGCAATGAGGCAGCAGAGCACACTCGTAAGACTTGATTGCTTTTCCCACCAGAAGCACCAATTTTAGTGTTAGGCACCACAGCCTAGCAGGAAGAACAGAAGCCAGATAAGGAAATTAGCTGAGAATTTATTTGCTGAGAATTTAATCTGATGAAAACCAAAATACTTTGCTCCTTTGTATCAAACTACTGAAGTTAGAGATGAGAAATGCTGTTTAAAAACATGGTACACTCAGGTGCCTTGCCATGACTGCATGCTACTCATACATAGGTGAATTCGACATAAATTGTTTCTTGGTTGCTCCTTAAAATCTTACTATCTCCTTATTTCTGTGCCAACTACTGCCATTCACTCTGCAAATTCCTGTCCCTTTCTGCTTGTTTGACTTGTTCATTTGAAAAAAACTGCAACTTCTGTTACTCAGGTACAGGGACAGCAATGCAGATAGAGAATTTAATTATTTACTGCGTTTCATATTGAATTGGGGACATCCACATTGATCTTCTTATGCCTCATGATGTATTTATTCCTTTCCATCTGTAAACCATGTATCAAAATTTCCAAAGCTTACCGCACTTGCAGTAACAGTTAATACATGACCAATAACAGAAGGTTAACTTTAGGAAAAGAATAAGGAAAAGTACATCTTGCCTAGAGCTAGATAAATTTCACACCCAACATTTTGCAACACCACGGAGTCTGAAGAAGAGTGTGTCCCACGGCCTCTGGTCCTCACCTCATCCACTCTTCTCCAAAACAGATGCTTCAAGAAATATTCTCTGGATTTACCTGTGTGCCAGGCAGGAATGCCAAGTACTGCTCCTGCAGAGTCAGGTGTGGCATTTCTGTGATGGTCAGAAAGGTCCACAGGGAAGAAGGGAGCACTTTCCTCTTTCTGAAGAAGAGATGAAGCCACGATTCAGGAATGCACTTGAGCACGTGCTCGCTTTTAAGTAGATCCTCAAAGACCAATTCAGTCAAGAGGAAGCAAAGGGTGCAGATGTGCTTCACCAAGCATGGGTAATATTTCCTTCCCAAAGGTCAAGTTTGGACCTTTTCATGCTTTTTAGCTCCACTGATACCAAATGTTTTTTCAGGCAATTGCGTTTAATAATTTCGTACGGTGAAGGGCTGGCACACAAACTTGGCATATCTGCTAACTTCTGCAAGGTGCCCTTGCTCTTGGAACTGCAAATATCATATTTCAGATACAGCAAAAAAGAGAAAATAGTGTTAATAATTTTTAAAAAATATCATTAAACCATTACATTTGAAGATCCACTGTCATTTGACAGGACATTCTCCAGTAGATGATTAAAATCTAAGGGATTTACCAGACACTCAAGGTGAAGGCTTTTTCTCATACCAAGTCTTAGGAATGGGAATAAATCTAAGACTGAAATTCACACCCAGAAATTTACAAACATGTGAACTTTTGGTTGCAGTATTTGATGGAGAGATTTGCTTTTATAAAAATCCATTTAATTCAAATCTAGAGGCAAATCATCAGTGTTGAAGTTTCTCAAAGTTTGGGTTTTCTTCAGACACAGGTTTTGATCCCTGTCTTTTGTCAGACACGGAACTTACACATAGTGAAAGATGACATTTGTCAAGACAGTCTGACCAGATATCAAGTACCACAAGTGGATTTTGCCTACAAGTCAACAAGTCACAATTCAGAAAAAAATAGATCAAATACTGCAAGCAATAAAAACTCCGTTTTAAACTATTGAGATTTCTTTAACTTGTAGAGAGAAGCATAATGTAGTTTTCCACTTGGGGAGTTCAAAGCTTTACTTATCCTAATGACTGTCACTGTTCTGCCTCCTGTTCTGAAGAACGTAAGAGCTACTACAGCTTTCCATCTAGCAAGTGATGTGCTTCAGGAGAACCCCAATCCCTCAAAAAAAGTTATGATTTACCAAAAAACCAGAAAACAGTCTCATTCAGAGATGAAAAAAGCCCAATACCCACGTCAGACCCTCAAGCCTGCAGGAGGCCACCCCTTCATACAGATGACTAAGCATTAAGGAGGAGTCAGCAGTGCAGACCTGGTGGAGCTGCCAGCTCTCTCCTTATCAACACCCAGTACATGGATGCTCCAGGATTCCTGATAAGCCTCAGGGAACATCAAGATAAGAAAATAGCTCTCTTCCTCCCTAGAAAACCTTCCGTCATCTTGACCACAGAAAGCAAAAGGTTCTCCGTGGACACCCAAATATAAAACTTTAACCGGTTAGCAAACTGAAAACTCAACAAACAGATCTGAATATTTACATTTGGCTATATACACCCAGTGTATATGTATCTTGGAACAGATTTGTAAATGTTTCCACTGTGTACTGCTTGTAAAATTTCAGGGTTTGGAAACGTGCCCTGGCTGCTACGTCATCACTGCCTTTGCTGCCAGGGTAAGAAGGGGGCTAACAAAATAAGCGTTAGCAGGAGGGCACCGTGCGAGAAGCAAGCTTGGTACAAGGGAGGCCGCCCTCAGGTTTAATGCTTTTCAGTATCAACCTCAAAAGGAAACGAGTGGGGAAGAGGAGAGGAGAGGAAAGGAAGAGCAGGTGGCTCGAAAAATGATGTATTCAGACCAATGACAACTTTTCACAACAAAGACATCATAACTAGAAACAGAGATGCTGAAAGCCCAACTTATATTTTATCGAACATCTGCTGTGAAAGATGTTCTTCCAGCACAATTAAAATTAACTTTTAGAAGTCAATTTTTAATTAAAAGACCATAAAACTCAAAAGGTCTAAAAACTTGAGTAAGGCTCATCATGTATTTTCATTTTTGTCGCATTTAATCTTGTAAGTGTTTTCCAAAATGTATTGTGTAAGTAGTTGTGCAGATGCCGGAGGCGGCACTGGAAGGTGCCTTCATTTTAGGGAGTATTATGGCTGGGAAGAGGCCATCAGCATCTCTTTAGCCCCCCATAATCCTACTTGGCATTCTCTTTTCCCAACAACATTAGAAACCACTGTTTCCAAGCTTCCACAGTTTCCGAGCCACCAGACTTTCCAAGATTCCACACAGTGTGTGGAGCACTGCAAAGTGCTCTGCTTGTGCTTGGTGGAAGTTGTAGCAGCCCCTGATTCCCACCTGGGCAGTGAGGTTAAAACAGGCTTTAAGAGTTGACTGGCAGTGGCTCATTCCTGCAAATAACAGAAAACTCCAGCTCCTGTCATAAGGGTAGTAAAGCTTCATTTTCGATTCATCCAAAATGTATTAAAAAACATTTTTGTCCTCATTTCAGCTACATAAGCAGATTGTGACATAGTGTATTGAAGACCACACAGTTTTTTATGAAAAGGATCCTTAGTTCAAATGGACAACTGATAGGAAAGAGTCTTTAAAGCTTCTAAATTGTTTATGATAAATAACTATGTGCCTGTACAAGTTCATTTCATGATAAAAAAACATTGGACAAGAATCAGTAGAGTTGCACAAGGAAGCAAACATCATCCAACACACATACAGAGGCCTATCAGAAAATTTTCCTTTTCTACACCCACTCATGTGCAATTCACTTTGTTTTCTTTTTAGGCAAGGAGAAAACAGCTACAGAGATAGCATTAATCTTCACTTGACTAATTCCAGATCCGTAGATGACCTCTGTACACACTTGCAGTTAAAACTAGCACACCAATTCCACTGGAGAAGCATTGAACACTGTGATTTTACAGAGATTTATACACCAAAATAAAACCAGAGGAAAACCATTGGAAAAAAGACTTCTATAAAATAGAGTTGCTTCACTGTGTCTGCAGTATGAGAGGATCTACACCACCTACACAGAAATGGGACATTACAGCCTATTTCATCCAATGATAATGTGCATTTGTGGAGCGTTATAAAGTCAGAGAGCTGATGACCCAAATATGGACAAACAGTAACACTTCACACCCTTGCACCAGGGCAGTTTGCACATGGGTCACTACTACCCTTCACTGTCCTGCAGAACGTGAGCCTTAAAAGGTGACAAATCCAGCAACTTCACCTTTAATTCTTTATCCTCCCCTCACCTGGGCCAGCACAACCACCACCCACAGAACAGATCCTGTTTCCTCAGCCCCTTGCTCCTGCCCTGTGTCATTCCCCCCATCACACCAGCACATGGAGAGCCAGGTGGCAAATCAGAGTGGCTAACTCAGCTGAGAAAAGACCGAAACACAAAAATCCAGCAATTTCTCTTGGATTACTGTTACCTTGTGTCAGTTCCTCAGCCCACGTCCATGCTCAGCTGCAGATACCCTTAAGCTGGCACGGTGGAGGAGGTAACAGGGATCTAAACAGGCTGCCAGGGAAGGTGGGACTGTTTCTCTTGGCAACAACACCAGCTTATACCAGTTAAGAGCAACTATTATTTAAGGCCATAATAATTGCAAGATGAAGTATCTTTTGAGATATGTTTGTTTGGTTTTCTACTTCCATTTTAGGGAGAAGAATAGAAAAGTCAAATTTTAGTAAAAAAATAACCCATTGGAATCCTTCGAGTTGCCTTTAAAACCAGACGCTGTTCTTTCAGCCATCACCATCAGTGTCCCATGCAGCTTCCTTGGTAGGATACCTTGAGGAAGAACAGCCAATCTTCCCAGCTGCTTTTCAAGCTGCAGAAGTTACTTCAATACCGAAAGGGACCCTTCATACCACAGGAAGCATGAAAGCCATGTCTTAGGGCTGTTAACTGTAACTGCTCAAAAGGATTCTTCTGGCAGAAGAAATGCCAGCCTTACCCTGGATGCGACTTCAAAACAGATTAACAAGGTTCTTTATGTTCTCTGTGTGTCACGCACATTTTATTCTGGGCGTTGCAATACCGCGTCACTGCGACCACTGATAGCTACCTACCTCCAGCTAAAGCCGTTGCCCTTTGGAAGTAAAGAAATCAATGTTTTCACAGGCCAAAAACTCTTATGGCTCTCCTCAGGAACACAACTCATTACAGAGTCACTTTTAAAGCCACATATCAGTTTGGAAAAGGATTTACTCAGCCTTCTGACACTAATATTTCCTATGCAGGCATGTATTCAAGAGCCATTCCCCTGCAGCCACACAGACACTGTGACCTACAGTTGTCATGATGTATCCAGCTGCGGGCATATTTGCTGAACTGCCACAGCAGCGAGCACAAACCTCGTGCTGAGCAGCAAAGACATGTATTTTGCTTCCTCACACTGATGGAGGCTTTTTGAGATGGCAGTAACAGGGAGGTGAAGTCGTCATCTAGTCTCAATCACAATCAAGAATGACGTTAGTAACTTCAAAAAAAACCCCAAATTCCAGTGGACATGAACAAGAACAGCATCCGCCAAACTTTTCCCCCCTTCCAGTTCCTTTTCTTGCCAATGTTTTCCAAGGATTCTAGCTCTCAGAGGTGACAAGTTATTCATACAGAGTAACAAATGTTTCTCACTAATTAAGAGGCAAATACTCATCTCTTGCAGTGACAATACTGCATACCAGTGAGCCACAGTCACAAAAAACAAAAGTATTTAAGTTTGGCAGACCTTAGATCTTCTGTGACCTAATCAAACTCTACCATCAGCAAACCCTTGAGAAGAACACAGGTCTGACATGAGTGTACCAGCAGCCAATGCTTGTCCCAGTGCGAGGCCAAGCATTCAGTGGGTGTTTAGCCCCAATAAAACACAACAAGGCATCGGGCTCTCACATGAAATACACACCCCTGTCCCTGGCAGAAACACAGTGGGGAGGCCAATAACCTGAAAAATATAGAAGCAAAAAAAAAGATAAAAAAATCAGGAAGAAATTGCTAAATTCTTCAAGAAACTGTGTGCCTACAGAAATGCTACTACCTGCAGAGCAAAGATATTTTCCATGTTTTTGTGATCCCAGTGCCTCACTCAAACTAGTCACCACTGTGACTAATGGGCATCTGGAAAATCATGTCCCATGTATCCTCAATACACAGATACAGCACAGCACGTGGAGAGGTCTGATAACTGCAGCAACTCCAGTGTTTACCTTTTAGCTCGCTTTTAAAAACCATTTCAGTCTTCCATTAGATAATTACAGGTTTCATATTCTCACTTTCAAGGTTTATTTTCAAAACACTTCTGTCACTAAAGCAATTTCTAAGTTATCTACTTGCCAAAAGCAATTTAGGGACTTTCACATGACAGCAGTGAAGCATACAAAGTATTCCCTTCCTGAATACAAAACAGTGGTATTTAACTACTTTTTCCTCTCAATATTATAAAAGTAAGCATGTAAATCAACTTGCTATTTTAGAACGAGTGAGAAAGTGCCTTGCTACTATAATGACATTCACCTGCAGTACACTCAAGGTAAACGAGAGATTTTGCACATTCAGTAAACGGTACATGAAAACATGTATGATGCTGACAAAAGTAGATAGCAAGATGCAGAGCTATTAAAAACCATGTTTAGATTGAAAAAATGCATCAGAGACACAGGACAAATGCTGCAATTATATTCTTTTCTTCATGATGTTTAAGGAGCAACACTGAGATACTTGGTTAGGTTTTTCTCCCCTCTCATCCTTTATCATAAAATACCAGAAATTTTAAGTCTACATACTCTTTTTTCCTAGAAACCTTCTTAACAGAAACCTTTTCTGAAAAGCCTTGAGAGAATTCATGACGTTCAAACTGAGCTGCCTCCATACACATCCAACCTTTCAGTAAATTGTTCTGCAGATGCTAATATTAAATAGGAGAAAATCCCTCAACTAAAACAGATAATCCAAATGAAGACCCTATCAACTCTCAGATAACTTTTTTTCTTTTTTAATAGAAGATGAATGTTACCTTAGGATTCAGGTATTAACAAATGCAAGACTTGTTAAAACCCATCTTCAGATAAGGACAAGGCTGAACATTTCTTGTTAAAAGGACAGGGATATTCCAGATCAACAACTGGTATTAAAAATAAACCCCAGGATATTTCTAAAGGCATCTTTAGGTTGATCAGTTCTGTCTAATCCACGATAAATCAAATGCAGACCCACTGGGGTTTGTGTGTGCACAGTCTGTGTATATATGGGTTCAGAGTCATTGGGCTGACATCTGCTCCATTAGGGAAACGCAAAAATTGCCAGCTCATGGCTTTGATGGTGGACTCAGAGCCAGGGGCATTGTGTGAAAGTCCAAGGGCCCACCCCAAGAAGATCAGGTTAGACAAGTTCAACAACCATCAGTTAAAATCCCCAGTCTGGCGGAGAAGAAGAGCTCTACCTGGGAACCATTACACCTGAAAAATCACACTTTTTTTGCCTCTTTTGCATCTCTAATCTGGAAAGCAATTCTCCTGCCAAATTTAATCCATGTACTGGCTGTCTCTTGAGTGGGATGAAGACCAAGCGCTTAGGAAGAGTGTCTGATAGACAACTGAGAAGTCATCTCCTGCTCCACCTCCAAGTGTGAAGATTATTTCTGAGGAGACAATGCAGCATGAGCCAAGAGGTGCTGACAGCAGGGCATGGATGGAAGGCGCTCCCAACACAGGCACGAGCAGGAAAGGAGCAGAAAGCCTGAGCACGGTCTCCTTGAGCTCTGGCTGGTCCCACTCCAGGCAGGCTCTCTGAGCACAAGTCACAGGGCAGCTGAGCATCCCCTGAAAAGCAGGAAAGGTGGGAAAGCTGCTGTAACTTCTGTCAGCTGGGACGCCCTGGCAGCCCCCTCTGACAGCCCTGCTTGGGTAGCAATGGCAACAGTGCAAACCTTACCTAAACCTGAGCACCAGAAGGATGGGGGGATGGCCACCCTGGGCACAGACCTCAGAGCAGGACAGACTGTGCTCAGTACGGTGGTGAGGACCGAGGGCCACAGGGGTAGGCGAAAGCTGCTGTCCCCCCAAAAGCCAAGGTACCAACTGTGCCTGCAGCAGGGACCTGGTCTGCAACAAACACCTCCAGCTGAGAGGAAATGGTGAATCACATTTTCTGTATTTTTAGGTGATATTAGTTTTTCTTTCAATGATTTATTTAAAGCTGTTCTTCAGTCTAAACTTTTCCACATACTATACTAAAAACAAAAACCCAATCACTATCCTTTTTATAATGTACATCAGACTTGTTTTTGCTATCTCGGTTTTAAAAAGCTACGAAGTTATTAGTTTTTGAGGTGATGCAAAACTAAACATGCTGCTCTGAAAAAGCCTGTAATTAAGCAGGCTTTAATCATTTTTCACTATCTGGCTCCTTTTCAAAGCATACGTCATTCTTTTGTTCTTCCTGCAGTATATTCTCATGGCAGCAGCAACCATGCTGATCCTAGGCATTAATTACTGTTTAGGAGAATGGAAACGAGGAGGGCAAAGAGAATGGAGAGAGCAAAGAAAACAACACTACACATTTCCACAAACACCACACTGTGATATTTGTAAAAGCAGCTTCAAACACCTACCCACACAGTGTTTGTTGGAGGATTTATCTGCTACTTTTAACAATTTATCTGCTAACCTTGTAACAATGATCTTTAGTTGCTCAGTCTAAGGAAGATATTGGCATCAAAATCTATTTTTAGCTAACAACAACAAAAACAAAAAATCACTGTTAAACTAATATACGCGTATATATTTACAGAAACTATTTGCCTGGGTTATTTTGAAAATGCCCCAGAGAGGTCTGGTATTAATCTAAATTAAGATCTATTTTGACATGAGAGAGAATAATTAAAATTGGCCTGGGTATTAATGAGTTTCTAATGTAGCCTCTCCAGGTGCAAGTGACAACTTTGAGATATGTAATGACAAGTGTTTAATGCACATAACAAGGGGAGCCACAGACTCCTACCACGATCTTCTTACCATGAGTTACATGCTAGAGGTTTTCACATGAAGAAGCTGGAATCTGTGGAGCTGTCTTTTTTTAAGCATATTAATAGCTCAGTAATTATTAGTGCAGAACAGTAATTACTCAATCACTAAGTCCGTTTCGAAAGATCCCCACGGCAGCCAATGTTTCCTACTCTATTCCACCCTCAGAATTGCTATTTAACTTGTATTGAGCAATATTCTCTTTGAGGTGAAGGTTGGCATCAGGCCTGGGAAAAAATGATTATTTGAAGGACATAAAAATTTTATGTGTTTGGCACTCAAAAGAGTACGGAATGATCCGAGGCCCCACAGGGTGGGATTTATGCTATCAGTGTTTGTGTTCCATATTCAGCTGATGCTCAGAGCCACATCTGCATGAGCCAGCTGAAGTTCAAAGCTAAGAGCCTTGGCTTACAGTCTCAGGTACAATAATGTGCTAATACAGCTATATATGTGTTCTAAATTGGATCTGCCTCACCCTTAACCAGTTCAGAGCAGGTGCAAAACAAGCCAAAGGTTATCTCTGAAAAATCAATACATAACTAAGTTATTTATACAGATGGTTATAAAGAAGGTTTGGTGACCTTTTTCAGTGGAGGAGAAGTGAAATTTTAGTGACCATATTAAATGACCGTGTTTGAGCACAGCCTTTAGGTTTCTGAACTATACAAATGCATACATACTGTTATTATATATATGTCTCCATGCTATGATTATATAACTTGACTGTAATGAGAGAAACCATTGGCACAAGAAGGAACTGAGGAATCCAGAGCATCCAGGAGAAAAATCTGAAGGAAATATCATCCAAAATTCTTTCACATCTCCAGCTGCTTTTCAAGGGACACTGTAGTCCAGAATCTGGATTGAAAAAGAAACACAGATGTTGCATAATGTCTGTGTATAAACACTTCAGAATTTGTTCTTGCATATAGTAACCTAAATAGCATCCCAAGTCGCAGATACTGTATGCACATATGTATAAAAGCACAGATGTGTTTGATCACTGACAGCCTTTAAATCAAGCTAAATAGAAGCTTTGTACTCTCTTGCACAGCCTGGCGTGCTCCTATCTCGACTTTCACCCCTCCTGGTGTTAAGCAGAAGGCTGTGTGAGCTCTTGGTAGCTCTTGAACCCTGATGCCTCTTGGACTTGCCAGCTCCCTCGTTTCATCTTCATGAAATTTAATCATGTTTATGGGTAACACCAGAGTAGCAAAGCTTGCAAGGCAGGTGACAGGGGCTGTGAATTTACATCATGAGTCAGCAGAAGGACATTTTGCATTTCTTGATGCCTATCTCAGTACTTTTCATCTGAAATAGATTTTAACGCAACATCACCACAGCATAAAGCAGCACTTGATTTACAAGCTGTATTCCTGTGACGCGACATCCATCAAGGAAAAAAAAGACATATTTTCTAGAATCAACAGAACAGTTAATATGAGCATAAATTATAAAAACATTCATCTAAGCAAGCTAATCTATCATGCTAATCTTGAAGCATTAAGTGTAAAATACAACACTTAACAGGCCAAGAATGTCAAACATGCAAACTGATAATCGTTTGAACCAGTCTCGCTGTGCCAGATCCAACTCTGCCAGTTTTCCATCAACCATAAAACATAGATAGAAACTTAAATAATTATGGCATGCAGAAAATACCGTATTATTTGTGTGTTGATAGATTATATATTAACATAGGAATAGGTTTGAGGGATAAAAATTTCTGATGGAAAGAATTCAAATTCAAAACAATTAGTATCTGCTCCAGACTTCTAAATCATTTGCAGCTGGTAAACACTATTACCAGCAGTACAAAGATACCATAAGGCTTTGTTCTGAGGCACTAAAACCTGCTATTGTGAGAGAACACATAACCAAGTTGATCCAAGAACAGGGACTTCAGAAAACAAAGAAAAAGTCAACATTCTCCTTCACAAGGTACAAAATCCTAGAAAAAATAAGATGTAGCCCAATACTGTGAAAGAAATTAATTTTTGTAAATGGGATTTGGTTCCCAGTCTTCCTCTACAAAGGATACAACTTATCAACTCACCCGTATTTCTCTTCCCCCTTGATTGGGATGGAAAATTCTATCCTTGCTTGAGGAAACTCTAGGCTAGGGCAGCCCCTCTCAGTCAGCCACAGCTCCCAGCAATTCGCTGGCCATTTATTGTGTGATTCATACCCAGACTCTTATCAAATATAGGTATGAATCAGCAGTTTAAGGAAAGACAGAAGGAACATCATTTTAATGATTATTACTGAAAATTCAGACTTTCTCATAGATAAAATTGCATGAAAAAAGCCAAACAATCTCCAGCAAAATGCTGTTACTGGAATATGACTGAATTGCTGAATTTCTCATTGCTGATGAGAAAAGGCTGCTATTCCCCTAAAAGTGGAGTCACTGTCTTAGTCACCAACCTTGGGCCAGACCCAAGGGGCCAGACAACTGCATTCAGGTTAAAGGCCAATCCAAAGCCATTTGTGTGACAAGATTTGATCCTGCGAGTCCAAATTTCATCTGCATTTCTTGCAATGCAAGTTATTAACACTGGAACAGCTTATCATAAACCTGGTAATTACTCCTCTTCTCCATGCCTCCGAAAGAAGCCTCCAAGGGCTCAATGTGATGGATTTTCTTTTCATGCAAGAAGGAATAATGAAAGAAGGGGAAGGCTGCTCTACTGGGGGAACTACAAGCAAGAAAGCTCTGTGTTTCAGTGATTGACTGGGTTTTTCCATTTTTTTGAGGGGGAAAATATAGAGGGGATTGAAAGTTCTTAAGATGCAATAACTTATTTTTAACTATATTTCTACCTAAAACAATACTGGAGACTTGTGAAACACCACTGGAGTATCCAACTCATCTGTGGGTCGTGTGCCTCTGCATCCCTTTCTTCTCATCCTGGGTTTTTCTCATATATGGGATATGAGAATGCTGCCTCTTAACATTTTAGCCACATGTCCTATTAAAACAGACAAATAAAAACCCAGATGAGCAACAACCACATGATCTTAATTCTTGTTCATGTGACTGCTTCCTTGGTATCACAGGTTCTGGTATCACAGGTTCAACTCCAAGACATATCCAGAATGCTGAAGAATCTATCCAGAAGCTACACACATTTGAAGCACCACGGCTCCTCTCACTGAAACAGTGAACAGACAGAAGGTGTCAGTAACAGAATGCTTTGGGCTGGAAAGCATCCCAAAGATCATCCCCTTCCAATCCCCTGCCATGGGCAGGGACACCTTCCACTACCCCAGGCTGCCCAGAGCCCCATCCAGCCTGGCCTTGGACACTTCCAGGGATGGGGCAGCCACAACTTCTCTGGGAAACCTGTGCCAGGGCCTCAGCACTCTCACAGGGAGGAATTTCTTCCTAATCTCTAATTTAACGTGCCCTGTGTCAGTTTGAAGCCGTTCCCCCTTGTCCTGTCACTCCACGCGCTTGTCAGAAGTCCCTCTCCAGGTCTCTTGTAGCTCCTTTAGGTACTGGAAGTCTGCTTGATACTGTCCTCTTGATGAGTTTTATGGGTGCATTTCAGACAAAAATCTGTCAAACACCACTTGGTTGCGCACCAAAGTACTTGATGTAAAGAGGGAAGCACAACTTCCCGGGATTATTTCGAAGGACTCTGTGTGCTGAAGTTCCTCACAGAGCTCATCAGTACAAACCACAGGGACAGACATAAAACCTTCACCAACAGAGCCGCCTTTCCATTCCAGATAAATTGAATCAAAGGACTGCGTGTGCATTAGAAGTGGCTGCTGAATCGCAGCATTGGGAGGGTAATTGCTCCATTAGGAGAAGTCAAAATGGAGACTTAAAAAAATGAGATCTACTATCAATCAAAACTTTGGAAATTATTCAAACTGTTGAGGAAGAGTAAATAAGAAGGCCTCTTGGTCTTCTGAGTGAAACATTTTACTACTTTGGGTACATGCAAGTACAACACAAGAAGGTATGAAAATGAAAATGGAAGCTTCATTTTCTAACTCAGGCTGTTACAACAGCAAACTGAACGATATTCCCCTCAGGTTTATTTCAACATAATTTAAGAGGAAGAAACTAAGTATTGTTCATGGATAGAAACACTCCTATCATAACTGAATGTTTAATCTAAACATACTATGCACATATAACACATTCTTGACAGATTTTGTTCTTCAACTCTTATGTCATTGCTACCCTTCACCAGTAAACAAAAAATAACTTAATATTATAATCAAATTATTTTCGGATAGCAAAATTAAACTTCACCTCAAAGTCTTTAGAAGACCTTACATTTTGTGCATTGTGTACAAAGAAAGCCAAAGGAAATCGAACTAGCTTTGCACATTATTTGAAGGTGACTTAAATTGAAAGGGTCACAGCCCAAGTGTTATTTTATAACTTTAAGTATTATAGATATTCTTCATTTTTAAAAAAATTTATTTTTATTTGGGCTTTTCCCTCCCTTAAATATACATAAGAATATACATACCTACCTAGTTAAACACAAATATTTCATACAACAAGGACTGCTGGAGGATGGAGATGGATTTAGTGGTGGATCTGGCACTGCTGAGTTCATGGTTGGATTTTCTGACCTGAGTGACTCTATGACTTACAAATCTACTTGTCTGTAAGGAATGTTTACATATTTACATTTAAATTCATAAAGAAATAGTGATGGATAGTCACAGCTATGCTAATTGACGCTTAATTTCCTCTTTCTGTCATTTCTGACTTTTAAAGCAGAGAGAGCAGAAGACTCTTTATAAAATCCTTTACAGGTTATGACACAACACAAGATACATTGTGAGGTATTGGGAAGCTAAGAAATTCATGCATTTTCACGTCTGAAGAATAAACGAGTGGAAAATGCAGTAATGAATCAAGACATGTAAGTGAATTATCTCAAAGGTCACTGTATTTACGGTGCTCATTATATATCAATGAAATATGCTTAATGAACATCCCTTCAATTATGACTGCATGATGTCCCACAGAAAAAGCAGCAATTACAAATGTGTGAATAGGATTAAGCCTCCCCATAACTTCCCAAATTAAGCTTGTGTGTGAATATTGTATCAGAGCCAGATCAGGGCATTTAATACTGCACAAGTACACTTAATTCAATATTACAAAATACTAAATGAGTTAACAGTATTTATGGGCCTTAACTCAGACCTATTAAGTTATCCTTTCTGAAATTATTAGTAAAATGTAGCATTAATAAATGTCTCAGTGCCTTTGCAAACAATAAATTACTCATGATGCTTGCTATCAATTATAACACTGAAGAATACTCTGAATGTGTAATTTTCTTTAAACTCAACATCTGCAAAACTGATTTAGAAATCTATGTGGCCCATTAAGCAAGACAAAGAAATAAAACAGGAAAAAAGAAGATTATTTTTATCCTTTCTTCCCTCACTCCACCCGGGCACACGAAAAAGCCAATTCTAAGAAATTGCTATTTCAGATTGTGCAGGACTTCCTCACAGCCCTTAATGGGTATTTATCACATGTGACATTTCTGTTCAAGTCATCCATGCATAGATTAAGGGAGGTTCATGCTAAAACTATGCAAGTGAAACAAGCACAAGTGTTTGCTTAACAGGGAAGGACCTAAAATTCAGAGGAAGTTTCAGCCTAACATGAATACAAAAGAACTCCACAGGAAATCTTTCCCTTACTTGAGACTGGAGTTAAATAATTTAACTAAGAAAAGACTCTTATTCATCAGGTCACTTGACTTAACTATTAAAATTTCACAGTGAAGAGAAATAAATTAATAAAATTCCCCATATTTAAATAGAAAATAGCCATTTCTTTAAAGAAAACCCACTATACTTGCTATAAATTTTTTAAATTGGAGGTTATATAGTAAAAATATCTGGTCTAATCCCATCGTTTTCTTCCCCAAGACGAAGTACTATATATTGAAACTCAAGAAAAAAGTTCTCAATACACATGAAATTTGCTCAAGATCACATTTTCTTAAATAAAAAAGTTTACCTTCAAATAATTTTAAAAATAGACATACTCTTTATCACTAGGTTTGTTACTTCTTTCAAAGAATACTCAATAAAACAAAACACGTGGTTATAAATAAAATGACAGGGACCTGTTTGAATGCTGCACTAACAATTGCAAACAATAAAACATTCACTGGCTGAACACCAATTAATTTTTCTTTTGTTCCCCGACGATGCTGAGCAACCAACTATAAATTAGGTTAAGAAAACTGCACATAAGCTTTGTCAGGGATGTCCATTTAGGAATCAAAACAAAAGGAAACAGGCTGAACTCTGAGGGAGCTAAAAGGAAATTTAATTGCATATACAAATCCTCTAATCCCAAGGACATGTAATTAGCTACTTTCAAGCCTGCACCTCGCTGCTGTCAAAGAAACGCTGGAATGCCTGCTAATTCAAACCATATCTAAGGGAGCCTCTCAGCTGAAAGAAAACAGCAGATAATTACATGTCTGGAAAAATAACCCTCTGTATGCAAGACATCACGACATTGGCACAAACCCCTGTGCACGGGGCAGATCCTCCCACACCTCTCTGTCATGGCCCAGCGGCTGTGATGCCCAGAGGAGGCCACGAGGAT
>VWPU01000256.1:0-38900 GCA_013398955.1 Callaeas wilsoni | reverse complement strand
TGCCCGTCCCGCCGACACCGAGCCGCGTCTCTGCCGGGCTGCGCTTCCCTGCCGCGGCCCGTGCTCTCCGCGCGGAGTGGAAGTCGCAGCGCGGGCTCGTGTCCCTTTACCCTGTTCAGCTGATTTCACTGAGCCACTGTCACACCGGGAGTTTTGTGCCAGAACAGTGTCCTTTTATTTTTAAGCAATTTCTCAGCCTAAATAAACCATCACGAACCTAAAAAAAAAAAAAAAAAAAAAAAAAAAAAAAGGCCATTTTTTTTCAGGAGGACCTCCGCCTCATTTCTCTGGGTCTGTTTGCAAAAGTTCTGTTCTCACAGATCATCTCTATTTGCACGATTTTCCTTTCCAATTTAGTATAATTTACAAGCACAAAATCCTTTTTCTGTCGCTGAATATTTGCGCATTTGTGTACAAGTGCAAGTAGGCAGAACTTCAATGCAAATTCTAAACCATGTCTTTTTTTTTCTTTTTTTTTTCTGTACGGTTACTAGAGCAAAGTTTGTGTTTGCGTATTTGGGTCTTCAAAGTTGTTAATACTAGTCTGATTCTGATCTCAACTCAGCTAAGCCTAAGAAACTTGATTTTAATTTTATTTCTCTCTGTAACATATGCAAGAGATCTGGAATCATATTTAGAGTTTCTTTGTCCGTATCTTTAAAAATAATAATTTATATTAAAAGATGCAAAGAGCAGCTGAACATCATCCACAAACCTTGCCAGCAGGGAATCTGTGACAGCAACCTGGGCACAGGTGAGGACAGGGCCAGCCTTTTCTATGGCTCTCCCTGCTGAATGCAGCATGGCCTCCCATGCTGGATGCAAGCTGACACTTTGATCTGCCTGGAAATTACACTGGTGTCTCAGATATTTCCACCCTAAAACTGTTGTGGGAAAATGTGTAAACAGAGAAAGTGGAGTAGGTATTGTTTCTGAGGATTAACATGTAAAAGAATGGAAAAACAATTTTTCTCCCTCAGTGTTACTTGAGTTTAGAGGTTAGGTTGCCACACCTGTGTTTGATCATATCTCTAGCAGATCTAGTATTAACAACCATGCCAACAATTCCACCACCAAAAGGAATCAGCGTACGCATCCAAACGTGCAAGCTCAGAGCTGTGTTGTCATATTCTCTGATGACCAAGAGGATAAATGCAGTAATGACCAGTGAGATCGAGTGCCTCAGGAAGTTTGCAGATGACATGAATTTGAATGGTGCAGTTGACATTCCTTAAGGACAGGATGCAATCGCTGGGGACCTGGACAAGCTTGAGGAGTGGGCCTGCAGGAACCTCATGAAGTTCAACAAGTCCAAATGTAAGGGTCTGCACCTGAGTCAGGGCAATCCCAGACATGAGCACAGACTGGGAGAAGAAGCCATGGAGAGCAGCCCTGCAGAGAAGGACTGGGGGGTTCCCGTGGATGAAAGCTGGATATGAGCCAGCAGTGTGTGCTTGCAGCCCAGAGGGCCCAGGGCACCCNGCACCCTGGGCTGCACCATAAGCAGTGGCAGATTGAGAGAGGGGATTCTGCCCCACTACTTTGCCCTCATGAGACCCCACCAGGAGTGCTGCATCCAGCTGTGGGGTCCTCAGCACAGGAAAGACATTGACCTGTTGAGCAGGTCCAAAGGAGGACCACAAAGGTGGTCAGAGAGCTGGAGCATCTCTCCTATGAAGACAGGCTGAGAGCTGGAGTTGGTCAGCCTGGAGGAGAGGAGGCTCTGGGGAGGCCTTACTGTGGCCTTCCAGTACCTTATAGGCGCTTATAAAAAGGAAGGAGAGGGACTTTTTATATGGGCAGATAGTGACAGACCAAATGTCAATGAGTTTAGATTGAAAGAGGGCACATTTAGATGAGATGTTAGGAAGAAATTCTTTACGCAGAGAGTGGTGAGGCGCTGCAAATGTTGCCCTGGGAGGCTGTGAATGCCCCATCCCTGGAAGTATTCAGGGCCAGATTAGGTGGTACTCTGAACAACCTGATCTAGAGAGTGACATCCTTGCCCATGGCAGCGGCTTGGAACTAGATGAACTTTAAGGTCCCTTCCAACCCAATCCAGTCTGTCATGACAACTGTGCTCCTCTGAGTTACATTTAAGACACCCTTATGCTGATATGCAGCCAGATTGCAGCAGAGAGTAGCTAGAAAACACACGGATCAAGAGTCTGATGGACATAAATTATCTCTTGAGCTCTTGCTTCAGTTAGCAATTCAGACATACCTGCAGAGGCAGTGTGTGGCTTTGGCCTGGTGTTCACCATAATATTATTTTCCCATCCAGAGCCACTTGCTTCTTAAGCATCATTTTGATGTGAATGGCATCATTGAGCTAAATTAAACTCCCCAAATGTCACATCCCAAAACCAGGGAATTCCTGTTGGGTGTTCTCAGCCTTGCTGAGAGCTGGAATACACAAGAAGGCTTTGAATGCTGAATCTCCTTTGTTGCTGATCTTTTTTGGAAGCAAGCAGAAAATTCTCCAGTAAAAAGGGAACATGTTTTAACATCAACCTGGATCTCAAGATAAACAGCAGAGAACTGCAAATACAGATTAGAAACAGCTTATGCAACACAGACACACCAGAGCTTTTAAGCATTACAATACTATTTTCCATTTAAATAGCAAATACACCCCCAAGTTCTACATAAACAGGCCTAGCTACAGAAATTACTTCGTCCTTATTCAAGTGCAGCCATCCCTGGTGGATAGAAGTGCACAGTAAAGTGGAATCTACAACACCTAGGTATTACTTTTTTTTCTGTTTACAGCATGTCTTATAAAAGGAATCACTTTTTTTTTTCCTCCTTCAAAAATATAATTTTTTTGTAATCCAATGGATTGTTCTACTATCTTGGTTCTTTTTTTTCTTCCACTTGTGAATCAGTTTTTTAAATTGTGCAGATAAATTTTATAACAATTTGATTATTATTATTAGCACAAATTTTGCTACAAAAGTGAAAATGCACTGCTGGTAAATCTGTCTTGGTATGAAAATTCAGCATTGGTTTCTGAGGATGCAAACCACAGAATTACAGAAAATGTTTGGAAAATTGGACACGAAACATAAGATTTGTTCAATTTAACTTCAGAATCAGGGTGAGAAATCCTAGCTTTTCCATGGTGCTAATGAAGAAGTATAGGCATTTTCAAACCATGGTTCGTCTCACCTATTTTAGATGTCTGCTCTGGGGGAACACATATTGGAACTTTAGAGTCAGTCTTCACCGCCTGTAAAAGGGATCCCTAAATCATGAGCAGAGAATTAGGTGTGTATGTGTAAACAGCTGAAACTCTCTTTAAAATATGGCTAAATTCACAGCCAAGGGTCCCAGCTCTGACGCCCCTGAGCGCTGTCATGTGCCTCGTCCTGCACGGCCCCTGAGTGCCACAGCTCAGAGTGAAACATCTTCAGTCCAAAGGCCAGCCTTGCCCGTCGCCAGAACCACAGAGCCTCAGACACTTTGGAGTGTCTGTACCTCAGAGAGCAGGGTTTTGGCAGACAGTTCAGACAGGTTTATCTGCACTGATCCAAGTTGTTGCTCCCTGCCTCGCTCCCGACTCTCAGCAGAGATTACCCAATGCAAGGGATGGCAGCACTGGCCACAAACTGATGCCACAACTGTCTCAGCACAAGGTCCATTGTGTCAACTCAAAAACCTTTAAAAGCAGTTTTCTTCTCCAGCCTGTAAACTTGAGCCCTGAGACCCTAGCACATGCCGCATCCTCCTCTCAGGCAGTAATTTCCAGCCAGCAAGCAAGGCAAACATCTGGGACAGCCATGTTTTAAATCACAGCAGTTAAATCTGCCAGAGCTTGCCCGCAGCAGTTCTAAAGCACTGGCGGCGTTTCCAGAGGTACCTGTTTTTCCTTTGGAAAGTTGCTGTGAAATCCTTGAGCTGACACAAAGTGGAGAAGCTCTCCCTTGAAGAAGTTGATAATACTGTCTGGTTCTTGTATCCTTAATTTCCATTCCTCAAATCAAGTCTCTCCTCCAGAGGCTTTCCTTCTTTTACAGTTTTTCTGACATGAAATGTTTTCATTTTCCTTCCTCTCACCTTCACAGAAACTTCCTTTTGCAAACATCCCGGCAGCCTGGCTGGGGACCAGACAGACCTCTGCAAGTAACGATTCCCTTCTGCAGGATGGCCAATAGCAAGAGAGATTCTAAATTGAAACAAACCCTGGAGAAAACATCAAACATGTCTTGGTTGCATCTTGGCTACATCAGTAGCACCTGGATCTGTGCTTTGATTCATTGCAGATGTGCAGAAACACCAAGATTTCCCAAGGAGCAGGACAAACTTTACATGAGAGCTTGCAAACAAGGTTATTGTATTTTCATTGTGGCAAAGAGGGGATTAGGGGCATTCTCCTCACAGAGAGAAATGCAGCAACAATCCATTTTTCACCTCTGGTGCCAGTTTTCTCTCAGTGAACATCTATGTAAGAATCTTCATGTGTTATAAAATATATCTTGACATTCTGAACTGGATTTAAAACATATACACGCTGGCTCAGGCAAAAAGAATCCAAACTCTGAAAGTTAGTGGGTTTAATTTTGGTTTGGTTTTTTTTTTTCTCAAATCATTGATTTCTATCATTCCTAGGATGTTTTTTGTCCTCTGTCATGGGCTGCATGGTTTGCTCACACTGCCAGGTGGATAGTGTGGTGAAACATCTCGTGTGACAAGTACACACCAGCAAGCAGACAATAAATGTAACAACAGCAAAAGTGTCAACCTACTCGAGAGCTGGGGTGGTTTTTCAACGCAGTCTGCCAGCATCTGGCAAACTGTAAGGTAGTCTTGTCCAATACCAACTTTAAGTGAAACCCAAATCCAGGCATAGAGCAGATTTCAATTTATCTTTCTTCTTCTTTTCTAACTTTTCATTATTAGTTTTGAAAAACAGTGGGAATTCTTCAGTTTGCTGACAAATCTTTTTGGTTCCCAAACTTTGCAGTGTAAAATAGCCAGTTCTGAAGAAAGCAAAATTACTTCCTCAAAGACATTAATTTTTTCAAAAACTTTGCATTAAAAGAAAAAAAAAAAAAAAGGTTAGAACCTTCCCCTAATTCCAGTGGTTAGACCAGTGTGGAGAAAACTCAAATGTAGCAGAAGCAAGCTCAGAGCCACAGAGGTCAGCTGGGCTGGCCCTGCTAAGCAGCACTCGTGGCAGATCCCACCCAGACCATGTTTCCTGCATGGTGGGTCTCCCAAACAAAGCAACTTTCCATGCCTTTCCCTAGTTGCTGTCTCTTCCCACTGCTTATCAGTACCAGGAGGCAACAGCAGTAACAGCTAAGGAGCATTGGAAAGGCAGGTGGAATGTTGAAAAAAGGCTCATGGGGTGGACGTATCTGAGGAAGAGTCTCCTCTGCCCCGGTGCTTCTCTTCCCCAGTTTCACTGGGGTTAGATGCTCACTGTTTATCGAGCACATTACATTTCAATAAGCTCTTCCACCCACACTCACAGGCTGCTTTCCAGACCTTGGAGCTCACCTCTAGAAATTTGCCTCATGTGGCACATCTTTTCACACTTCTGCATGTGATGGGAACAGCCAGCACATTCCAGCTGTTCCCACAACATGACATCCCAGGAGCTACTCATGGGGAAAGCTGCCAGCATCTTATCACTTCTACAAAGTGCAATTTGTGGACTTACACAAAAGTTAGCCCACGATCTCCAAAACCCTTGTCCAGAAAAGGAGCTTCCATTGGCTTCTAAAAGTGGGCTTCAGAAAGCAACGCTGCCAGCTCAGCTGCTTCAGCACTAATGGCAGCCAAAGAAAATGTCCCCACACCCTGCATCCCTCCAGCATCCCAGGCTTAGCAGGTGCTCCCATTTTCTTTTGGTAAAGATTGTTAGCATATTACTAAGGTGGGTGAAATTGCTCAGCTCCCCTGAACAACATACTTGTCTCCCTGCCCTGCTCCTGGAAGATGGCATTTGGTGCAGTGGAGAAGAGGGTGTGTGGAGTAGTCAAGCCCATAGGATCTGAACTGTTCCCAGCATTATCTTCAGTTCTAAGAAATCCACTCACCTGGTGTTGGACAGATTAGCTGCTCGGATCAGGAGCTATCCACATTTTCTGTGTTGAAAATGCAAGGTTGGGACTGCAGTAAGCAGCCCAGCTACAGCAGTAGTGTGCCTTGGTAGAAGTTTCCTTTGCTGTCCCTGAGCACAGCTTGGCTTTTGTTTTGCATGAGGCTGGAAATCCTCTGAAACAGCCAACGGATGCTGATTCACAATGCTGATGTAAAAATAAGAGTTTCCCTTCCTAAAAGATTGTGAGCTGAGCACAGTGACAAGTATACAAGTTTTGTCCTTGGCCACTCATCTGAATACCTGATGCTGCTGCAGAAGGGAAACCACCTCTGGACACTGATGAACAGAGTGCAGGGCTTACCTGAGGGTGTGGCAGGGCTGCCTGACCCTCCTCTTCCTCGAGCTGTGGGACATCCCTGGTGCACAGCAGGCTCCAGATGACCTCCCCCAAGGCTGCACCTAACCTGGTGTGGGCTACTCCCGGGATCATCCTCCATGTCCCAAACCAGGGATGACAGAGCCTCCCTAGGACCCCGACAGCCCTTTGGTGGGTGGTGGGGAGCGAAAGGTCTGCAGCAGCTCCTGTCCTGGCAGGGCTGCAGGGAGGCAGTGAGGGCCAGAGCCATGTGCTCCTGCCCCCTCAGAGCCCGCACATCCCCTCAGACTGCTTGGAGGGGCCAGTTCTCCACACACCTGCCCTCTTCAGAGCAGACCTGGGAGCTGTCTGCACATGCAGACCACAAAACAAGAGTTCTCTAATTTGTTCTCCAACTTGAAAAGGTGGTTATTATTTTCTCATCACCTCTTCTTGTGGCAGCATTGGGGCAGGCATCTGAAGATCTGGAACAAGCCCCTCACTCAACTTGCCATTTCTTCTGATAACAAAGTTTGCTAGAGATTTGTACCAGCAAAGAAAAGCATCTGTTAAAATGTGAAAAAGATGAGCCTTTTTAGTCACATGCTTGAGACATACCCAAAAAAAAAAAAAAAATAGAAAGGAAGAAAACATCCTTAATGAATAATTTAATGGTCAATGGCAAAACCATATTTTTTCTCGAGCTGCTGCAGGCATGAAAAGCCCAGGTATTTCTCAGTCATTTACAATGGATGAATAGTGGACAGGGACACTTTCTGCACAGTAAATAATTTCAGCTCAGACTTTCATAAGTCTCAAATGAGATGCTATCCTGCCAGACACCCAGCAGAGCAGCTCTGGTGCCTTTCAACAGTGGCTGGCCACACTGAGTGGGAGGGGAGCGTTTTGGGGGTAAAACTGGAAAGCACTTGGAGAAAAAAAGCAGCATCGGCTCAGGGGGAAATGTCTTGCCCTCCCTACAGCAACAGCCTGTAGGAACCTGTCTGTGGAAACAAGCTGGAATTACTTTTACTTGTTGCCATTGATTTAGAGGAAAGTTTTCATTGAAGTCTTGGAAATTCCCAACCCAAAAAATGTGTTCCTCAGTCCCTGCAATTATTCAGGATGTCACGCTTAATATATATGTCTTGCTGTAAATCTGCAGTGACCCTGAAAGCACAAGTAGCAAAGAAAAATTATCACATTCATTAATTAGGAGCTATTCTGGGATATTGGAGGATAAGTGGTCTTCAACAGGTACTCAGTAATGAAAGGCACAAAGCTGCTGGAAGAAAGTCGAAGTATTTTTATACACATCAGACTCCAGGCAGCAGGAACTCACCCTCTGAAACGGTTAAGAGCACACATCTCCCTGTAGGATAATGAGATACAAATAATATGCAAAGGATGGCCCTCTGGGCCAATATCCTTAAAAATATTTCAGTTTACATACATTGTGATGGAGATGGAATGAAAAGGGCACACTAGTTTCTACGTGGTTTGGGGAATGTACTTTTTTGTTTTTAATGCAGAAAACATGAAAAAAAAAAGCCTTGTTTCGACTATTAGTAAACCCTATCACCCCCATGGGGATTGGTAAACCAGCCTTCAAAGAAATTCAGGGCTACTGTCACTGCCCATAACAATTTGTTCATTGTGACCAGAGTAAAATAGGTATATTTGGAATCATGTTTGTGAAGCTGCTGGAGAATTACATGGGCAACATAAAATGTCTGTGGAGTCTTTAATTCTTCTCTCCTCAAGATAAAAATTCCCACATTTCAGTCACATTCCTAGGACAAAAAAGAAAAGTTAGAACAAGTTTTCTCTGGAAATCTCTACATTTCCTTCCTTGCCCATTCTGTCTAATTTCTACTCTGTTAGGGCATGTTAACCTCTATAGCCAGCAGGTAGACCTGGCAAAAAATGAACCATTCACCACAAAAATATACTGCTAGCAAGTCCCTGGTAACAAACAGCTAAAAATATGGCAGGATGCTGCATAATTCACAGAATCATAGAATGGTTTGGGTTGCAAGAGACCTTAAAGATCATCTAGTTCCAAACTCCCTGCCATAGGCAAGGACATCTTCCACTAGACCAGGTTGCTCAGAGCTCCATCCAGCCTGGCCTTCAACATTTTCAGGTGCCCTAAGGAACTTCACCATTTCATGGTCACTGCAGTCAAAGCTTCCCTTGAGCTTCGCTTTCCCCACTAGCACCTCTTTGTTGGGGAGAACAAAGTTCAGCACAGCACTTCTCCTCATTGGAAAATCTTATTTGAGTGTATATTGCAAACTTCTAAGTCATCACCTATCACTTGAAGAAGGAGGTTATTTATCAATGCATTCCAGGAACTTCCTGGTTTGCCTATGCCCTACTGTCTTGTCCATCCAGCAAATACTGGGATAGTAGAAATTCCCCCTGAGGACCAGAGCTTGCAAATGTGAGGCTGCTCCTGTCTGTAAGGGCCTCATCCATTCAGCCTTCCTGGTCAGATGGCCTGTAACAGACCCCCACTATAGTGTCCCTACCCTCCCTTTAATCCTGACCCCAAAGATCTCAGTCAGCTCCTCATCCGTACCTGGGCAGAGATCCATGCACTCCAGCTGGTCACTGACAGAGAGGGAGGCACCTCTCCACATCTCCTCTGCCCGGCCTTCCTAAAGAGCCTGTATCCCTCCATTCCAGCATTCCAGTCACAGGAGCCATCCCACCACATCTCCATGATGACAATGAGATCACAGCCCTGCAGGTATGACGTGCTCTGCTGATTCATCTGTCTCCTTCCTTCCAGATGTTGTTCTCAACTAAATATGCAGATTATATTTTATTGTGCAGCTCCTGATACCCTTTATTGAAGATTTTTCAATTTTAAACCAGACATAGTTTTCCATTTGCTTGCAATGTACATCATGAGTTTCTACAAATAGTATAAAATTTAAGAATAAAGAAATTTTCAAGAAATAAAAATCAAATTAGGTAGAAGTTCTGTGCGGAATAATCTGTATTTGACAATAATATATTATACATCTCACGCAGAACATTAAAAACAAAGTCACAGTGAGGAGCAATTGGCATGTGGGAAATGCTAATTTCTGAAAAAATGACACAAAAGCATCAGGAACCATCACCCCAGGATACAGGTCAGACAGATTTTTCAGCTAAGAGTCAGTGAATGTGTTTCATTTTCTTTTTTATCAGACTTGCCGTAATGCCCTGCTGGGACACACCACCAGTATTTTCAATCCAATAAGGACTGGAGGGGTGTGAAATGCCAATAGCAGAGTTGTGCTGCTGGAGAAGGTCACGTTTGGGCCAGAAAGGTGCTGGGCAGCCCCTGTGCCTCCTGCAGAGTAGGCAGCAAGCAGAGGGCAGAGAGTGGCACTGAGGGGACACTGACCCTGTTTGCAGGGGTTTGCACAGGGGCAGCACAACATTTATTTCTATATGCGTGGAGAGAAGAAATCTCAGTGCCTTGAGGAGGATGTTGGCCAGGCTCGAGTTCCCTGGAGGAAGACAGAGTCAGGAGGAGAAGATCCTCCCGTCCCACTGCCTGAAGCGGCACAGGCGAGTCCCATCACAAGAGGAAGGAGCAGGCAGGTGGAAGGGCAGACAGCCTCCCTCACAGCCTGCATCTGCCTGGGAAGGTGGGGCGTTGGCTCCTCAAGGCAGAGAAGGGGAATTTCAGCTCCTACAGAAGTTTCAGCAGTCTGGTATTTCTCTGCACTTTTTAATTTCACTCTCAATGACGGATTCAACTGGACAGACAGAAATTCAGGGAGTGGCAGATCTGCTGTGAAAAGTTGAGTCCTAGAGAGGATGGAGGAGCGTTAAATGCCAATAGCAGAGTTGTGCTGTAGGAGACAGAGGCCACCTGGAACCCAACAGGCTGGTCAGGAGATCAAAACAGAAATCTTTTTGGAGCCAAATCAGTATGACATTTCTTTTCCTAGCTACCTTAAGAAATATTGTTTATTAAACTCTCCCAAAATATGTCACTCTATTTATAGTCACCACTGTATGTCCCCGAGGACATGGCCCATTGGCCAGAATGCTTGCAGAGAAAACTCCAGGAAAAATTACTCTCAAGCTACAGGGAAACCTGCAGAGCCAGGTTTTGGGCAAGAGACTGAGAGAGCACTGCATAGCAGCGGAATTGCAGCACATAAAAATGTCTGTGTCCCCAGGAAAAACATACCTTACCCAAATAACTGGTTTCAGTCAATGATCATAGAATGACGGAGAAGACACCACTTGTTTTGAAGAAAAGAGACCTTGTGAGATTAGTTAGCCCTTTTCCTACCTGCAGAAAAGCAGCTGACAGATGTTTTCCAAACTCATTCTGAAAAATCACCAAGACTCAGTTGTCTCATAGAAAATTGTCCCAGTCTTTCCCTATCCTCACATGAGATGGCATTTTTGAAAAAAAAATTAATTACCTCCTACAGCTATTTCCTCAGTATTTCCATGCATTGTTGTAACACAAAGCACTGTCAATGAGAATTAAATAGGTACCTTAATATTTTGAGATAAGAGCAAGAAAATCTAGCTAAAGTTTCTGATGGAATTTCTTAATCTCAGGACTTCTGAACTTCTGTTCTGATTTATTAAGGCTGTCAGACTCCTTGATATACAGAATTTCAGGGAGAATGAAGTCTCCAGGAAGAAGGAAAGGTAAGGTGATTTTTTGATGGGAAGTTAATATCCGGAACAAATATAGGGCAGTTTCTCCTGCTTCTTAAGATAAAGAGAGGCTGAATAGACTTTGCATTTTCTTAATGGAGATACGTTTTTTCAATTTAAAATCCTGTGCAAGTGAAATACTGCTTTCATTGATGATCGCAGCAGGAAATCAATTCAGCGTCACACATTCTGAAATAGATCCCATAAATTGCCTTAGTCCCTTGATTGCAGTGCAAGTCTGACAACTCACATAGCTGAGGCTCTGTCTCTCTGTTTAGATAGCAGATTGTATTCTCATTGCCACCTTATAAGCAGAGCAGGTGAGTTTACAGTAAAGATAGAACTGAGAGAGATCTGCTGACATCAAATTAATATAGACATTTCTTTCTTGATTTTCAAAGGCTCTTGAGAATTTAGTGTTCAAATCTCTGCGATTCATGATGTATTATACCATACAAGGTCACTGATGTCACTGACAACTTTATGGGCAATAGCTCTTGCCATCAGATAACATTCAATATGTGCAAACACAGGCTGAAAACTGCATCAGTTTTTGGCTGTAATGTTGAAGGTCCAGTCTCATGAGCTGCTGAGAGCTCAATTTATCTTACTTGTGCTAAATTAATCATAAAGAAGTATGGGAAACATTAGAGCTTTGTCTCAGAGAAACTGTCATGGTGACATTAAGGGATTGGCATTGAACCAGACTGCTGCTGCTGGAGCAGGGACAGGAGCTTAAATGCTGCTGGAAGTCAGTCCTGTATCCAGGCTCCAGCAAGCCAATTCCCTCTGACTTAACATGTATGAGCAGTGAAAATTGGTGCCAGTATGCCTAACTCGTAAAGAAACCACTACATTTCACAGCCTGAAAATGTGTCAGCAGCCTCTTGGACCTGGGAAGTTGAGCAAAATGGAGACAGACCCCTTTTAATTCTGCTTCCCATTTTACTACAACTAATGAAACACCATTGCCTGTCTCATGGCAGAAGTTTACCAAAACTTGGCTCTGAAGAAATGTTTCGTTCCCCAGAAGAACCTCCCCAGGAAAAATACAACAAACCTTTAGGAAGTCAAACAGGCACTGCAGCTGTCACTGGATCCCACATTTCTCAACTCAAACAGGTGTATGCTTTCAGCTCTGCTGTTTCCAAGCTACTAATCCTCACATTATTTAAACTAATACCACAATGGACAAGGTTATAACACTCTGAAAGTCCTTTCTCCTAGGGAGGTAATTAAGGTCTCTAGAATAGGGGGTGAGGGGGCAGACAAGCCTGTAAACCACTCCTGGTGAGGAAAGTCCAACAAGGACAACATTTGGGTGATGCACAACCATCCTTAGTGGCCCTGCTTCTCTCCAGCTCCACAGTCCAAGGACTTCCCTTGAGAAATGTCAAAGCATGCGAAGCCAAAAAAAGGAGCACTCCTTCCTTTGCTTTTCTTTAAACCTTGCAAATGATGGACATTGAAATATCACCTACTATGCCTATAAAAACATTTGCAGTTCTGTCATGGAATTAAGCTAAAAATGTTCGTGGAGTGAATACAGAAAAATCTCAGGTGATATAATTTCGGAGGGATTTTTTTTTAGCAGAGATGAAAGGGTTTTTTAAGAGTTTCACACATTTTTGTGGGTTTACTCAAAACCCCTGCACTTGCTTTCATAACGTCACTTGTACCTCCAAGGACAAGATGTGTTAGTATTGGGGATAGCTGTGCTCAGGGCTCAGGGATGGACAGTGGCTGGACAGCCAAAGCCCGCTGGAAATTGATAGGACTCCGGTAGACAATAGAAAGAAGATGAAAGGATGCAAAATCAAAGCTGATAAAAGATGTGCAGTATATTATATACATCTGATGTTTGTGACTGAAAGCTTTCATTTTCACATACTAATGGAAGAATAACATCCACTGCCTTGATTTTGACATTGAAATTGGATAGAAAAGGAGAAGAAGCTGCACAGACACTGCACGAATAAATACAGCCCTAAATGCAGGGGAAATCTCTGTGTGTATGTGGGTAAGTGGATGGGTGCATATGCATCTACAAACACGTGTCAAGTGAGCTGTTTACATACTAGAATTTCTCAGGCTGGTGTAAGTCAATGTGGCAATAGATTGTGAGGGAACTGTATCCATAATATCACTCACTGCTGGTGAAAAGGTATTTTCAATTTTCACTGTCACATAGCAGCTAATGTTTCGTAGCCACAGAAGACAGTAAACGACGCCTTTGATTTTTTTTCTTTGATATAATAATCCTGGAGTAAACAGCCATTTGTTCCTCTTTTTTTCCCAGTCTAAAGACAGTCACAGACTTATCGATAAAGGAGGAAGTTCTCAAGTGGCTCAGGCAGGTGCAGCTTGTGGACTGTGTATAGGCACGACCGACCCAGATGCCTTCTGATACACAACCGGCACAGCTGGGCGAGGCTGGCAGGACCTGGAGGGGAGAGATAAAAGGCAAGAGGAAGAACCCTCAAACCCACCACAGGTATGAGTCAAAGCAACAAACACCAGAAAGATTTGCAACTCAGATCAAGCACTACATGATGACTTGCTGAAGTCAAGGAGAGTTAGATACGTTATTGTTCATATTTCATTTGTGTTGTCAGAGCTGGTTCAGCAATTTGAAAGCTGTGACCACTGAACACCTTTTTCTGTATGCACAACTAGGCTATTTGGCATCTTTCCTTGAGCAAACACTTAAAATACCATAAAGTGCCTGCACCGGAGAGAGAGCTCTGGGACACATAGCCCTTGCTCAGGATATGACAACCCCCAGCAGCTTCGTGAGGATGAAGGATAAGTACAGTTAATTGTTCACATATACAGAATGTACTTTTTCCAACCAGTGGTGTACCTGCATAAGTAGTAACTGCAACTTAGCCTTTTTATGTGACCACAGTCTCAGAATATTTATGTTTGTCAGTCAGTCCACCAGTGCTCTTCAAAACATCTCTTACTGTGTCATCTAATTTTAACTAAGTCTGACCAAAAGGAAAACTTTTGAAGAAAGGTCTCAAAGATAGAAAGTCTTCAATTTTTTTGTCAAAAAGACATTGAGGATAAGAAAAAAAAAGAAAATAAATAAAAGAAGCAACAACAAAAAAAGGGGATGAGAAGATGAGAAGTCTTTTTGCCCTTCCCTTGCTGCATGTGAAAACTCTTGTTAAACATCAGAGGGTCGAGTGGTTGGAAAGCTGTCAGAGGACTCATCCTGGGCAGTGGCTGGCACAGTACTGCCCACAGTGGTGCTGCCCACAGTGGTGCTGCCCTGGTGTTTTCCCCGCAGGGTGACCAGGAGCTGTCCCCACCACACCCCACCACAGGTTAGGTGAGGGGCACACCAGGCACAAACCCACTGGATATGAGGCTCTACTGCTTCTGCAAGGACAAGCTTGAACGTGCAAATGCACCTTGTTAGTGAATGTGTCCCTGCCTCCCCTTTGCTTTCCTCTTGCCAGAGCTGCTCCAGGTGGAACCTGGCAGGTTTATACCTGCCCGGAGGTGCTCAGTTTTTGAACCCTCTCTTGCCCTTCCACTCCAGTTTCTGTCCAAACAGTAGCAATCACAGCAGTGTTTGACAAGTAATGGGTAGAGATGTGGGCTTAAAGGCTGGTCCTTATATCTTACAGGCAAGCTTCATGACCTCTGCTTTTACTACAGGAAAATTTAGGAGCTGAAACAGGCTGATAATATCCCCTCTGAGAAGAAATTAATAGAAAAATATGGGATATAAAAAAAGGAGCATTTTTACTGCTGTCACTGGAAATGAAGAAAGAAACTACCTTCTCCTAAAGCACTTAGGAAAACAGACACATTATATATTTCATGTCACTTAATAGCTAGTGAGAGGAGCAATTAAAGGGACCCATCTAAGTAACCACAGTGGAGAAGTTGGGGGTAGATAAACTCTTTAGCCTGGGCTACTTACTTCAAACAGAAGGGCCTCAGAAAACACAGAACTAGGGGAAAAGAGTAGTTGCATGTTAAACATAGCAAAATGTCTGAAAGTGGGACTGAGGGTGAGGAAACTGAAGAAACTTCATGCCTGAAAAACAAAGGCAGGAACTGAAATGCCCCTAGAGCCTCTCTGACTGTAAGGGAGAAGATAGTGACAAGCTGAGAGTGGAAATCAAGAGGAAAGTTCAGGAAGAGACAATTATTAATATGAGGATATTTCTTTATCTACACAAACTCTGATTCACACAGGGCAACTGGAGCAGGACAATTGCCAGCACTGCTTTTGCTCATGGAGCCTGCCACTGCTGAGACCTGAGAACTCAGATACGGGGACAGAAGTCACAAGAGGTGAGAAGCATTCAAACAAAAGTCCTCCCAGACATGTTTTAGACATGACAAATTAAAGCTCTGCATGTAAAGTCATGGAGAAAGGAAACAGGATAGAAGGATATTAAGCCAATGTTTCATTTTCTCCATAAAGCCCACCTGTCTTCAGAGGGTCAACACAAAGCCTATGTGTGACACTGACATTTATTAGTTTACCATGCGAGAGCTGTTTGGAAGTCAGCTCATAGTGCACATCATGCTTCAGTCCTTGGTGGGGAAGGTGGGAGGCTGCAGTGCATGGGTGGAGCAGCTTCATCCTCCACCTTGGCAGAGCCTCAGGGGGGCACGGAGCGGCTAACAGGGTACCAGTGAGCTGGGAAACACGGAGGTTAGAGGAGAGGGGAAGTAATTCAGCAAGCCCATAGCACAGGGGTGTTGCTATTGGGTGCATCAAGTTCTGGCCAAGCGTTGTGCTGGTGAAAACGGCACAAGAGGATCCCAATTCATTTCTGTTCAGAGGTTTCTTCCAGTAAACTGGAAAGATAATTAATTGCAGGGAGCCTGGAGGTAAACTGCAAAGTGCTGGTTTGTGCTTGGATTGCAGCCCCATTAACCACATGGAAGAGCTGTGAAGCTGAATAGTCACCTGGCAAAGAGCTCTGCTTTCTCCTGGCAACCGAGGACGCACTCACTCATTGAGCCATGGTGCAAGGCTGAACACTGGATGGTGATACTAAAATATTATCTATTAATGAACTTTCATGGCAGTTTTTAACCCTAAGAGTCCCACTAGGTAAATATGTATGATTTTCCTTCAGTAGACAGGAAAAGAAAGCACAGAACAACTGACTGATTTACCTGCTAAAACTGTAGGACCAGGTAGCAGACCTAGCAACAAACAGAATTCTGTGTCATGTGTTGCAGGTTTGAAGGCAGCAGAGAAAGTAAGAGAATTTATACAGAGCATTACTTATAAAAGCAGTTAAGAAAATCTACTTAGGTAAAGGATATAAGTACTGCTTTACTTAAAAAATGAGAAGAAGGAAGGAAGCCATTACCTTCCCGAAGCAGAAGCGCCTGCTCCACTTTGCTGTTGGGTGTGGCAAGATCCAGGGCACATTTGAGGTCAGCATTTCTGCACTTCAGATTAGCACCATAGTCTGTCAGCAAGACAACTATCTCCGCACTGGATTTCCTCGCTGCCGCGTGCAGGGGAGTGTCTAATCGCTTCCCCACGTTCACATTGGCTCCTTGGGTGAACGAGAGCTCGTGGTTACATCTGGGAGGCAGCAGGGACTGCCTGAGCCTGCATCACGCAGGCTGGCTTCCTCCAGTAGCCTCAAAAAATGAAGGGGATGGATGGCACACAGGACTCCCCCCATGTCTCAACAGCAGCTGTGCAAAGCCCATCAGGTCAAATACCTGCCCTGTAAGAGTCCTCTGGGCCACCAAACCCTGCCTCTGATAGTCAGAACTGAGCGGCTCAACCTTCGAGCCAATACATGTTCAAAGTCTACCATATGCTCTTTAAATTTGTTAATAGCATAAAATCTAACATGGATTATGTTAACTTAATTGCCAGGGGAAAAAAAAAACAAACCTTTAGGTATCTCATTGTAATAACTCTGGAAGCACAGCAAGCAAAATGCTTGCCCCAGGCTGGCTGGGCACAGCAGGGCCATACTCTGAGCAGGTGCAAGTCAGCTAATGCACACTTGACAGCAAAAATTTATGCTAGTTCATAGCCTGTGCCTGGACCTGCAGTGATTATTCTTCCAAGCAGCTTTACTGCTGCCCTCATCATCCGCTGAGGAGTAGGTGAAGTTAATGGTTCTGATAAACTGCTATGTTAAGCAAGAATTGATTTTGGTCAGTAATATTAGCCAGCATTTTCTGTGCTTCATGTTATCATGCTAGAAAATAAAAAGAATTCTGTTTTCACATTCAGATCGCCTTAGGGAGGTGTCTGTAATTAAGAGGGCTTTTTACTTAGGAAATCATAATTTCTTTATCAACACAGGGGAAATTTTTAATGGCCTCAAATGAGTCTAACAGACTCAGGCTGCCCCAACAACTCTTGTGGAAATAACCCATGATGTTTTAACTGGAAAGGCAGCTCAGAGAGGGCAGCAGCATTGGCTCACACCACCACAGCTCTCCCCTGGCCCCTTTTCCAGGTGTACCTAGCTCCAAAAGCTTCTTGACACAGTCTGTCCTCTGGTACGTGCAAGCCATGTAGAGAGGGGTCCCGTGCTGCGGGTCTTCTTGGTCGATGTCAACCTCACGGGCCAGAAGGGTCTCCATGCACTCCCTGTGCCCTGTGGAGGGAAGAGCTGTCACTGCATTGCCACAGGGCACAACATACCCAGATACAACTGTGAGGCACAAGAGCTGTGAAAAAGCCAAGCCTATTTATCTGTACTGATATGGAAATAATTTTTTAAAAATACTTCATCAACAACAAAAGACGCATTTGTCACGTAGTTATTGTTGGCTTCGCTCACACCCTGAACATTACCTCTCTTGACTGCTTCGTGGATGGGTGAAGCCAGGTGGTTCCCCAGCTCCGCCTTGGCTCCGAATTCCAGCAGCATGTTGACACAGGCTGCACTGCCACTGCAGCAGGCATTGAACAGGGGAGTGATCCCGTCGATGGTGACTGCATTGACCTGCAATGGCAAGACACACTCAAGATAATCCAGTTTAAGGGAACGCCCTTGCAACATGCCTCCTGTGCTCACCAGAAGTGCACCAGAGCGAGACTCTTGTCTTGTGCGGTTTCAGGAATTATTTTATTTACAACTTGCTGAGTTATATGTTGTGACATAACATAAATAACATTCTCCTTTGATGTCTGCCCTCTTTCCCAGACAGTTAGTGCCATAAGGCAGAGACCCTGTCTGCTATGAACGCTCCTCCTGGAGCTGCTAAAAATGCAATTTTTTATTCTTTCTTTGTTTTTAATGTGAAGAAGTTGAGAATCTTCAAGATTGTTTCATTTGCATCAGCCTCAAGGTGGAACACCCTCAAATGAAAATGGCTTTGCTTTTTAAATGAAAATATTTATTTTCTGTTTAATACTTTCACCTGAAAACACATTTCCAGCAGAAGAAATTTTCATAGAAACATAATCCCAAACAGAAGAGGAGCTTGAAGGAGTTGATATGCATGTGTGTCTATGCAAGACAGAAAATTTTCTTCCCCAGCTTCTGATGTAAAGACCTGGCAAGAACCACTATTGCCATTCTCCATTGGGACAGCAGAGCTGCAGATCACAGAATCACAGAATCACAGAATTACGGAGTGACAGAATATGCTGAGTTGGAAGGGACCCATCGGGACCACCAAGTCCAACTCCTGGCCTTGCGCAGGACACGCCAAGCATCCCAACAGATCCCTTTTTATGCTATGTTTAACTATGTAGCAAGCCCTCAGGGGCAATTTATGAAGCAAATCTGCATGTCTCTAACTCAGTGGCACACTGGAGAAGAGCAATGGATTATGCCAGCAAGTGCCAATTTGTACAATTTCCACTGCCCTCACCTCCCCCAGTCTCATCCGGCAGGTATGGCTGGAGCTGCTGGAGGCACTGGAGGTCTGTGGACTGTTTTGGTGCTGCTTGGTTTCTTGCCGTATAAATTTTACTTGAAAACTCAGCTGACATAAAAATATTCTTATATATTTCATCCATTCCTTAATCTCCATTGTGAACATGTATTCTGCCTTAGGTCCAGCTGTGAGAATTGTTATTTTATTAACGGACAAAATGTTTCATTGCTTCAAGCACATCCATTTTTACTTACATGAGACTCCCAAACCTTCCCATAGAAAACCAGATGTAATTCCAGTGATCATTGCTGAGGGGGGAGGGGGAGGGTAAAGGTATAAGTAACTTTCTTCAAGGTTATTTTACTTAGTATCTTTCATTCATTTTCCATCAATCGTGACTATGTTTCACACACAAAGGGAAAACAAAAGAGAATAATGGGATGATACAAGGGGGAGACAAATCTATCACCCAGGGAAATAGAACACTGTTATATTTTTCCACATTTCTGTCTGAGATATCCACCTGCATCTTGGCCCTGCCACATGGATAGCCCATCCAATATCCCCATTGATGCAGGGAGCATCCATTCCCAGGTACCCATGTCCCCACTGGCATCCCCAGGACTTACCTGGGCACCGTTTTCCAGCAGCACCTTGGCGCAGGCGACGTGGCCACCCAGGCAGGCCTCGTGGAGAGCCGACACACGGTCCGTTGTCACCAGGTTCACGTTGAAACCCTGCAACGTGGGACCAGGGCTGTGAGGGGGAAGCCCTGCCTGAACCACAGCTCCTCCAGGGCTGGTGCGGGTGCCCATAGCAGGGAGGGTCAAGTCAGTGGATGCATGTCCAGGGAAAGCGCTCAGGTTGGATTGGTACTGTTCGAAAATTCAGTCCTTGTCCCCACAAACCACAGCTGGTGATGGGTTAAAGAGGGAGCAATTGCAAGCTATGCCTTCTACTTCTAGTTCTTTACGATGCACTGTCAATTGCAGGAAAGACATCACATTTCTTTAACTTACAAGGGTGGCATTCCCTTCCCTACGAAGTCCTGCACCAGGAGCTACAGCTGGGAGTATTCACCTCTTTGAATGAGGATGCTTCTGGCACAGGTATCTGCAGCTCAGCTGGAGCTGGCAACTCCTTCAGTGGGGAGAAGCAGACTTCCCTACGATATGATTCATCCCATGCTAAAGCAGCTGTTTCTAGCAGGGCAGATGAGTTGTGTCCTAAAAGTTCTTTCATTGACTACATGGGGTACCTGAGTGTGTTTCACTCAGAAGTAGTAAGTACCTGGTAAACCTATAAGAGAGACGAGTCAAATCCCACCCACAAAACAGTTCCTCTTATCTGACCATCCAGGAAATGCTTTACACTGGAAGAAAGAACAGTGATTTACAGATGCTTTATTACAGGTATTTCCCTAACTGACAGATGCCATATCTATTCTTGCACAAAGACAAACCAGATATATTCACAAAGGAGAAAGCGGTTGTCATATGTGTTTTCCTCTGAACGCAACTAAATCTCCTGGTAATTAAAATTTTACAGCCATGTGTGAGAACAGGTCTGGAAGCAGCTCCATTTTCGGCTTGATGTCATATTTTGAAGCACAGCTGGTGTCTGCCTGACGTGCTATAGACAGGGTAGTTCACGAGATGGCAGCAATGCACTTTTTAATGCACAGTACCCAATGCAATGGCCAGAAAGGAGTACCTGGCAGCAACCTCACACGGCAAACAAGTCAGCAGTCCTGACACCGTGAGTATTAAAAGCACTGTAAACACTTCAAGCTGAGCATTATATGATAGAAAAGCAATCTTTTTTCAGTCATGTGAAAACATTATTAATGTAAAGTTGTCATTAAAATTTCTCATGCATTACAGTGGTGCTAGGGGAATAGATAAAACCTTGAACAAATAGAGATAATTCCATTTTCTAATTGTATGGTTGTTTCATACTTAGTGATCAGCATATTCCTTCAAGATGAATGTCTTCTAGAGACTCCTAATAAGGAAACCTATTCTCAATCATTATTCATATATACATGTATATATTTATTTAACAAATAAAACTTGGTCATTTCAAGTGAAAGAATAAGCACTGATATCTTGGGAAAAACAGCAATTCCTTCCATTACAAAATAGAGAATAAGTTTCAGACCGTACAATGGCTGTTTGCCAAACATCACTCATGATAAACCCTATTTTCAATGTACATGAAAAATCCAACTCTTCTTTCAGGCATTGAAACAGGCCTTGGTGAGTTCTTGAGCTGTTTTAAACCTCCAGCACTACATTGCCTCCCTATATCCAGGCATTCCCTGTGGAGCCAGAGCCTCACTGGCTTTCTTGAAAGCTATGGTGTTGCAGTAGAGACTTCTGAGTGTCCCACAGTTACTCAGGTACAGTTCCATACTTAATTTCAGGCTAGTAGTGTAACTATATTGGAAGCAATGAGCAATGATTATGCTGCTCCATGAACAGCTTCGTCCCTACATTTAACAGTCTGTAGTGACTCAGCTCCAGTTCAGGCTCTACAGACATTGCTGCCTTGACCTCTTTTCATCAGCAACGACCTTCATCCTTTACTCCAAAAATTAAATGTCTTCAGGAGAAGGAGAAAGGGTGGATTAGCTAAATTATATAACCACACCACTGGGTGCTTCTTCAGTGTACAACCATGAACAGTGCATAACCAGGGCATCTGGTAAATAACCACGACACTGGGTGCTCCACAAAGCAGATGCTGTAAGGTCAGCATAAATGGAGATAGAGGGGTCAGAAACCCATCAAATCACTGAAGGAATAAACCCTCTTTCCTTTTTATCTCTAACCTCCATCAGTTCCTTTTCCATAAAAATCATTTTATGTCAGCAGGTGAAGGAAAGAGGGATCAGAAAATGGGAGGGTGAATACTGTCTGTAAGCAGCATCTTTTTTTAGCTGCAGCTATGCCTCAAGAGATGTCTGGAGTGGAGGCTTTCACACTGGTGGCTCCGCTCCTTGAGGATGTTGTCCATTAGAGCTGTGGCCTCTCTGGTAAAATTTATTTACCTTGACTATAAAAAGTCTGATAGCCAAGTCAAAATCTTTACACTTAGGGAATTAATTTCCCTTCAGTTGCCTTGGGAGCAAGAAGGAGAAGGGGTCCATTACCTATTCATGCCAGATGAGTACACTGAGTTTAAACAAAGGTGGTAAGGAAGAAGATTGGCAGAGCACAAAGAACCATAACCTATCCGTTTTCATATCCAGCTTCTTGTCCTTTCTCATGTATTCTCTCCTCTCTTTCTTTTGCCTGAACTCTCCGTTACTTTTGGAGCAGAGGGTTTCAGGTTGACTTTATAAAAAGCAAGATGCACTTTTACAGCTTTTTACTGTTTTTTTTTGTTTTTAGTAGCCTACTATATATATTTATTATTCCTATTCTCAAGCCTCTCAAGTTGCATGGTTCATCGTTGAGGAAGGGCACAAGGATCACTGTTAATTATATGGCAAGCTACAAGCTGTGATAGTCTTTGTCCCAGGCTTGTCCTCAACTTCTTACCTGAGCAAACTAATACATGCCCAGAGGTGTTTGTGCTGATGTATTATTCATACAGCCATATTTCTTATGCCCCGTTGCAGGCTATTACCAGCTCACCAGCCCATGGATGGAATTCATGTGAAACCACCCTGCTTCCCAGCCTTTTCTTTACCTGTGGGCTTTTACCTATGCAATCAAGGTTTTCAGAGAAAGAAGGCGTCCCTGGAAGGCAGCATCATGAAGAGGGGATCGGTCTGCCCAGCTGCCTGAAACAGCAAATGCATGGAAGCTACTTTAGGTAAGCAGCAAAAACAGATCTTGGGAGGACAGGGGAAGCACAGCCACTTGTAAATGCAGATCAGGACTAAAATCAGTGTGGGCTCAGTGGTGAAACTGCTTGATGAATTGATTTCAGCAGAGCAGCTGAGGGGTCAGCAATCCTGAGAAAGCTGGCTGCTCACTAAGGGACCTAAACAAAAGCTTCTTGGCAGAACTTTTAAAAGAACAGCTAAAAACGTGTTTCAGCAAAGATCACGAGTTTAGTGCTGCTGGGTCTCACACAGAGACCTCAGAACTGTGTAATTCTCCTACTCAAAACCATATCAGCCTCCACCTTTCCTTGGGAGCTCTTGTCACAAATTGCATCCCAGCTTCTCTGACACTTTGTTAAGAGCCTCATAGCAGGGTTGACTTGTCCATCAAACGAATTCTGGCATGTCCTTGGCAGTTTTATTTCCTGAACTGACAATTTCACAAATAACATCCTCCCTCTCAGACTACCATGTAACAGGTTTAATCATCCTATTCACTGAAATATTTTAGAAAATACATGGAAAAACAAATTCTGCCTGAAGGCTTTACTTTTCTTCTTTAATAATTTTGAGATGTTGAACAGTTCAGACTCCTTCACATAGGCTTGCTTGCCCTTTTTCTTATGTTAATCTATTTATGTGCCAAGAAAAATAATTCTTTAGCTTAGCTACTACCTACAGGTATAGACATTCAGCTCAGGTTAAGTCCCTGCCACTCAAGTAGAGAGTAAATTTACTTGTCCTATATTAAAATTTATAACCATACTGTGACACAGTGTGTAGTAAGTATTTCTCCAAAGGCCAGATGCATTTCCAGTGCCACAGAACAGAAGCAATACCAGTGTTTGCATTCATGCTCTGTTGCACAGCAACCCCATGGGCACTGCATTTGAAACCCTTGTCCTGTTTAATTTTTTCAGCTATGCCGCACACCAGGGAGAATGGAAAGGGTGATTTATCTCCATTTCAAAAGTTACCCAAGGCAGGGAGAAATCAATGAGAGGCACAGACACATCCTTGGGGACTTGAGGCCAAGGACACAGCAGAGGTTTTACCCTTGGCCAAAGGAGTCTCTTTTTGTTACCCGAGGACCAGGATGCACTTCAGCCATTGGAGTTACAGTTTTAACCATAGTTATTACTTGTGTTTCCATTTATTTACGGAGCACTTCCGGGGCTCCTAAGGCAGGAAAATGACATGGAAAGACCAGCTGGCACAATACATGGCAAGGCTCTGAATGAAACATCAGTCAAAATGATGGAAACAGGAACCAAGTAGGAACCCAGAAACATCTTCCTGAAAACACCCCAAGGACCCCACACCTCATCATGCTGGTGACTGAAATAGGCAAGCTCGGTTCAGAAAGTCAGAAGACATTGCAAGTGACAAAGCCCAGAGCCCCTATACGGCAGGAAGATTCAGGAGTTACTCAGACAACAGAGCTACAGGGCCTTGTTTAACCTTTTATGCAGAGTATAACACGTGCGAGTGCGTGTTCTCACATGCATTTCCAGGGTATTTCCAATGCATGTGTAGGCACACACAGCCTCAGGACAACACACACTGCTGAACACTTCCACACCAGCCAGCACAACCTACCTCCCTGAAACGTGTGGCAAATATAGTTCCCATACGGGGCACATCTCCCCTTCTCAGCTGTGAGCGACATGACTGAAAGTGCTCTTTTTAAATGCCTACAGACAAATTACACAGCCCTGCTGCTGCTGTGCTGCTTCACTGCAAAGAGAAAAGGTTGTGAAGCTCTGACTGTAACATGATATAGTGCCCCAGCAACAACATCACATGATCTTACATTTTGTAAGATTATCCTTAATGGCTTTCTGCAAATGGCAGCTTGCAGACAGAAATATGTTATGGCCTGCTGAATTTCAAGGCACCTCGACAGGAACTTAAATGAAGGAAAAACTACTGTTCACCACGTGTCAGACAGACTGGAAGTGCATAAAGGTGCTTGGAAAAAAATGACAGCAATAAGTGATTGGAATTTTATTCTAGAGAATAACAAATAATTTAATAACCAAGACATGCCTATATATATATAGGCTTCATAAAGGCTTTGTCAAAAATGCTTGGCTGCAGTATTTCTCTTGGCCAGATCTTAATCTCCCTGCTTTGGGTGTCCCATACCATCCGTGTCCTGATGCCTTTCATGTGCCGGTTCAGGAGAAGCAAGTGCCCAACAAATGAGTCACACAGAAACGTGTGACATCACAATGCTGATAAGAATCTTCAGCTAGGAAAATAAGCCCTCATTAGCAGTAAATTGAAAATACCGTGTCATTTTAATTGGTGGAATTAACAGGAATGCAAACACATGCCTATTCATTATTATGGCAGTGATGCGAAGGACTAAAATCACCTGAAAAGAACCAAAACCATGACCTACAAAGTAACCTATGAAATACAATATATTCTTGTGCTGTGTATTTTTCAGAGCAATTTTAGCATCATTCATTTTTATCATCTGATTTAACAAAACAGGGATTCTTGGCTTGGATTCATAAAGTCATTAGTTATATCCTCCTAGTACGTCCTTTCAGAAAATCAATGTGCTAAAACCTTTCCCTAAATATTCTCTGGCAGAAACACTGGATGTTTAGTAAAACCATCTGTAACCACTGATAAAGAAGACCTTGCATCTGAGAACAATATTTTTATTTACCATAGTGCCTTGAGCAAATGTTGTCCTCATTCTAGCTGGGTAATTGTTGGAGTCTCATATTTTGCACACCTAAATCATGCCAACACATACTGACACTGCAAAGACCCCAGAAATGGGAGGCACTTCAGGTTAAAACATTTATCCATGCATTTAGCAAAAAATCCCTCATTTCATGGCAACTCACTGTTTAAATCCTCAAGTTACGAAAATGTGGCAAATAAACATTTAAATGTTAGAGAGTCCATATTTCTACTTTACCTGGGACTATTCCATAGATCTCTTCTGCTATCCTGGCAGCTTCTTTTCTGTTGCCTTTAACAATATAAAAATGGGTCAGCAAAGCCAAGGAAATTTTAATTAAAAGCTTGAAGCAAAACAAAGCAAAAATGGCAAAATAAATGTTAGTGAAAGAATGGAGTATAGAACTGCCCTCCATTTTGGTTTGCTCTTTGAATAGTTTCCCAGGTTGGCTAAGTTGCACTGGGCTATTCTTGGTATCATATATCGTCTATTTTAAACCCTTCAGGACCTGCTGTTCCACAGTTACCAAAAATACATCCTGGTTTTATTTGGTATGAGGTATTTGATGCTAAAAAACAATATCGAGGATAAGATATTTTGAACATCTCTGCATACAGGAAACAAACCAGAAAATCCTTTCCAAACCTACATGAATGAGAATAAATTTTCAGGCAGATGCTCTCCATACCACCTAAAAGCCTTTACATCCACATTAGATTTATTCTTCGAGGTAGCAGTTCCATTTACAAAGACTGCGTAGGTAAAGTTGCAGAAATTGTTCAGAGGTGCTGCAAAAAGAATACTTTTCTGTCGTTTCCATCTTGATAACAGGCCTTGATGGTAGTCAGATACAGAACAAAGGCAAAAGGTCAAAGAAAAGCATTATCATGAAAGAATTGGAAATAAACCCACATGTCCAAACCGAGGGCTAAGAAGTCAAAGTTATTCTAGGAGGAGAAAAGTACATTGCAACTGCACAAAAAGCAACACATGATAGCATATCGGTTTTTCCATTACGCAGGGATAAAGAATGGTGCCCATTGACATCTCTTGCAAACAGCATTCTCTGTTTCGGAAATATTTTTACATTATCCTCCATTGATTCAAAGGCGTAGTATTTGAAATTGAACAAGATGCACCCTTTCTTTAACTGCCCTTTTTACTTTCTGAAGGCACATGGCTTCAATAGAGAACAAAGGGGTTTTTCTGCATGTATTTAATTGGATCTATGTAGAACACTCCATCTCTTTTTATTTTAAACTTTTATTTATTCCTATTTTCCTATTTGCACGAGAGGAGGAGTGTTTCTTTCTTTCTTCATTCCCCTCTTTGCCCAGCTTCTCTTAGCCTTCAATTCATACATCTGTCAAGGAAAAGAGCAGGATAACTCCTGTCTTAGAGATCCCAAAGAGCTAGTGGGTATGCATGGAAATTATACAGCAAATTATTTCTCTGGGCATTTCAGATGTAATTTCTTTTGGTTTATAGCAATATAGCTGGTTTAATACCTTGCCGTCTTCAATGCTCAGCCCTCCCAGGTGCACTAAAATGTTATATAAAACACGTGCAGAGGCTGAGATAAAACACCCCATGCAATTTTCTCAAGTGAACCAATTTTTCTAAAATTCTGAATTAAACCAAGTTATTACATTCTTACATAACTTAACTCCTTACGAAAGTATTACATCTACCTTTCCTTGCACAGTAATATTATATACCTGTAGAAACTATAATACTTATGGATCCAAAAGGGGAAAATTTCCTCTTTTAATCACTTTAATACAGTTTGCCACAGGACAAGACAGCTGAAGATACAGATTACAGGACAAGAGAAGTTCAGTTAAGGAATCACAGAAAAACCATTAATACTGCTCAGCTGAGAACCAAAGAGGCGAAATCAGCAAACAAAGGTGGACCAAAATAAGGAATGGTCAGCCCATAAAAATTTTAGATAATGAAAACATTCCTCCTGAAGCCAGAGGAATAGTAAAAGCTGTAAAGAGCAAAATGTAGGATGCAGAGAAAAGAACACATAAAAAATATTAAGACCATTACAAAGTCAGCCTAAATGATGAAGAAATCTTTCTCATGTAGGATTTGCAAAATTGAGTCTCAACAGGAGACAAGAAAGAAGGAAGAGCACCTTTTAAGAGAAAAAACAGAAAACTGGCTTTTAGTTGCAAAGGAGATTCATTAATTTCTTTCACAACTGGCCAGCTAGATGGTATGTAGAATTGTACATGTCTACAAAACCCAGAAAAATACAAGAAAATGGAGATCAGGTCTCCACTGGAATTCTCTTATCCCTAATGGAATAATACCAAAGAGCTCCCCAAGTGCTCTAAAAAACCATGAGAAAGTTTGACCGCTTGGAAGCAGTCACAGGAACATGACTCTCCCAGAAGGACAAACTCTATTTGTGTAGCAGCAAAATCACCCTCCTGGCTTCAGAACAAGACAAATAATGATTTTCAGTTAAATTATTGAGTGAGTCATTTGAGAAAAACTTGTGTAATCTCTTAATCTGCTCTTAGTGTACAGGAGCAGTAGGAAAATTACTGCAGTGGATGTAAAAGAAAATCATCATTGGGAGGACAGCTGAACAGCACGGTGGAAAGTATGAATACTGGTGAAGGTGTAGTCAGGTAAACCACAGCAGGACCGGGTGTGATCACTCAGAAATCTCTGGTAGTTTTGAAACTAGAGAGATGAGCAACATAGAGTAGGCGTGAGAACAGGCAGAACACAAGAGCAATGACAGTGCAGACACAGGATTGTCATCGTTCCTCCCTTGCTCTTTTGAGCATCATTGCTGTGATCTGAATGAGGTGGATTATGCAACTCCATTGATAGACTTGAGTGAACAAGTCAACACCTGTAGGAAAAACACACCCCATGGAGAACTTCTGCAAGATGCCCAAACTGCTCCATGAACCACTCTTCCTTAACTCTAGGAAAATTACTAAATCGTTAAATCAAAATATCCAAAAAATATATTAATCAAAAAAAATTGTCATGAGATGGTAAATAGAAGTAGTTTAGCTAGATCCTCCAAAAAACTGGAAAGGTAATGTTTATATATGCTTAATTTACAAACATGCAAGGAATAAGCACTAAAAAAAAGGCAATCTATTTTAGAAAACCACTCATTTTCAGTAACGTTCACCTTAATTTTATCCCACTTTCAGAAAGAATATCAGATGTGACCTGAAGAATATGGCAAGGAAATAAAAATTTGAGGGATCCTCACCTCAAAGAAATTCAAAGAGGTATTGGTCTATTCTTATGCTACACACACTTTGAATTACAGCAGTGTATTTCTCACATACGTAGTTGGGATTAGAATATCAAATGTATTCAATCAAAGAGTCAGAAACACTCAAACAGAAGAGATGAGAACAGAGATGTCCATACAGAGCCTGGCTACTTCTTTTCTATCAGTCTGATCTCATAAATGACACTGCTTCCCATACAAGCCTTGCCTCATTTGCATCCTTCCGTCAGCACTTACAACACCCCTGCTTTTAAAAAGAGATGTGGAGAGTGACTCACTGGTTGTTCTCAAGCCAGTGTGGAATTCATCTCACCTATCTGCCCCCCATCACACCGGGCATGGTCTGGTTATTGAAACTCCTGCTGCTGCCTGGGCAGGAAGACAGCAAATTCCAGCAGGCACTTAATTTCCCCTGTCTGCAGCCAGTGAATGTTCCCAGGGAATGCACCAGTCCCTCCTGCTTAAACAAACAGCCTGAGGAACCAGCATGTACAAGACAACCAGCCACGCACAGTTAAAGTTCCGTGAATCCCGCACAAGTGGCATCTCCAGAGTTACGTCAGTGTTTAAGAATGTCGGGATCTGAAAGCAACCTAATCCACCTGCTAGGTTTACAAGGGAAATGTACATTTTTGGTAAAATAATAAATTTGGATGCATAACCACATCCTGCCTTTAGTTTCGTTCCCTTGAAAAATATCCACCTTTTATCTATGTCAGTGCTCAAGTCATTAGGGAAAACTGTGAAAGTCACCATACTACTGAGTGTCATGATGCACAGCAAATATCATGGAGTAGTGTAATGATTGCAATTAAAAACTAAAAATACTGAAATACTTTTGATTAAAAAAACCCCAAAATATTATACCATTTTAAGATTGATTATTCTTTTATCTATTTACATACAGTCTGTATTTTACTGAAGCAGAAAGCACCGTAAAGACTTTAGCAATTAATTTTTAAAAGCCTAAGCATATGTGAAAAAAAAGGCACTAGTGAAGAAAAGTAAATATCAAAAAGGGAAAAATATAAGCAGATGCAGAAAAACTTGACCACAAAATAAGTAAATTACCGTGTATTTACCTTCTTAAAGATCTACCCACACCCACTAAAACACAGTCTGAAAGACTAATCTTACATCCACACTTTACTGTGATGCTTGTAGGGTGTATTGTATGGTTTAACCTACAATTTTCAATTATCAACAACTTAACTCACAGTGTCTGCACAGAATGTATTGGAAACAACATTTCTCCTTGTGCCTGGGGATTGAATTTCATTGCAGATTGGGGGGGACCCTCTACACAAGTCTTCCTGCTCCTCCTACACACCAGAGGCTCTGCTCTGTGCAACACGTTGCTTAATTAGCATCACTCTCTCTTTGCTAACATTTCCCTGGTATTTCACAACGATCTAATGTTACCTACAAGCACAATTGAAACACTTTAATTTTTCAACAAGTTATTTTATTAATTTCTAACCACACTCTTTATCTCAGTAATTTTTTTTTTTTAGTATTCTGCTTATTTATTTGAACCTTTTTCATGTTACCTGCTGATGTTTTGTAAAACCGTAAATGTTTCTGGGACATCACCCTTTACTCCACTGCACAAGGCCAGTGAGCAAATCATTCCCACAGAGTTCTGCATGATACAAGTGGTGCTATTTGAGAAACCAGCTGTGGATTAAGTTTCTATGGCAGTTTCTACAGAAAGATGATTATTAAAAAACATTCTCATAAGAACTCCAGCAACCAGTGGTGGAATGCAGCATTATGGTGTGTACTTCTGTATTTTCTAATTATATGCTCCCACGTATTAATGAAATGTATCCATTCTTTATGGAAAGTTAAATAAATGTCTATATAAAGTTTCCACTGGTCTTGTAAACAAGACTATAGCAAGGTTTTATTATGTTATTCATAAGTACACAATGTTCCACAAAAGAAAAAAGTATTTTGAATATACACAATCCTTTTGATTTGTGTTTGTAGATGTTGCATGAAACCAAATAGAAAGAAAAGAGAACAAATAAAATGTTATTAAAAATACACACACACATATACATATAAATATATATATATTTGTAACATTTCCCTGGAGTGACAATCAGTATTTTCAAAAGGTTGTTAGAAATTTGAATGCTTGAATAATATAAAAAAAATAATAACTTAGAAAAGTAAAATATTAGCTTAATTCCACCCATCTATCCTTAAACCTTGTGGCACCATTTTAGATGACTTCCACTTTTAATGCAGAGTTTGAAAAACTCAAATTGTAATATTACACACTGTATGTTACACATCAAAGGCTAAAAATTCTAGTAAAAGAAAATAGTCTTTATATATGGCAATTATTTATATTATCTTTGTGTTTCATGAAAATACGTTCAATGAAATTATAAAATGCTTGTGTAATTATATCTCTACCCAAACAAGATGAATTTGGCAGAAGTAGTGTGTTAAATACTACCCTTCAAGGGTTTGGAAACAGTATTTTTGTATTGCACAGTTTTAACATTAATACAGTGTCTGACAGCACACAATACTCCAGAGTCATAAAATAATACACTTATCATCATTAGTGATGCTTGAAAAAGAAATTAACCCAGTGCATCAGACAAGGGACAATTCTAGAGGTGGCTGACACAAATGAAAGAAATGCCTCCTCTCACACACATTGGCACAATGCTGTGCTGCCTCTCGCCCCACGCACACATCACCCAGGACTCCTCACGGCTGCTCCTTCTCTCTCTCTCTGTCTCCTTCTCTCTCTGTGTCTCCTTCTCTCTCTCTCTGTCTCTCCATGAAAAGCACAGCCATTGGTTATTTCCACTTAGGGATACCTTCCCAAGATTTCACTTGCAGAACCTGCCAGCGTCTCTGATGCGGATGAGGTGAAATCATTCACTGTGAAAACTGTCCCTCCCAGAGATGGACTGAAATGCCACTTTGGTCATAAGGGAAAGGAGAAAGAGAAGTGGGGGGAAAAGGGATGGGTCAGTGGGAGGTGGGAGAGAGCAAAGTAAGCACAAGTGTGCTTGTTAAGCCCTTCACAGATTTTGCTCTCTCACACACGTGTTACTTCACACTTTGGCACAGTCTGCTGGAAGTTTTCAGGCCTGAGATGTTTCTGAAGGCTGTATTATCTCTAAATAATACTATTTCTTCGCCTATGTACTGAAAAACAAAAACAAAACCCAAAACCGCTATAAGCTTTACATCACTTTCACACATGTAAGAGAACAGGACAAATTTAGCACCTCTGAAAATATCAGAAAATCATTACGGAATTTTGTTAGCAAGAGGATGAGCAACTCTGACCAGAGAAGAACTTCAAAGTAATAATGCCATGCAGGCAAAACACTGTCACTGGGACACAACTGCTAGAACTAAGTCTCTGAAATTTACATGGTAATGGATTTCATGACTAATTTCAAGCGCCATTTTCATTTTAGGAGAAAAAATGTGTATTTTGTTGAGTTTTTAATTATTTTGAAAGAGGTCTTAAAATACAAATCACAGTAAATATCAGGGATTAGCAAGAACTACAGTAAGCTAATAATTTTTGTGTTTTGCTTTCCCAAACACTGTAAGTCCCTTTCTGCAGTGTTCAATTTATCAAGAAAAATCTTGTATTTTTGTTTCCAAGGCTTCTGACATGTATAAAAAACCCATGTTCTCCTCCCAGCTTTAAGTCCAAAAGAGATGCCTATAAATTTGCATGAATCCAAAACTGAAGTAAGAACATCATCCTAAATTGAGGTAGCACATTGAACTAAGTTTCATTCCAAGAACTTCAGAAAGAAACCAAAGAATTTTAAGAGTAATGTCTCTGTCAGCAAGCATTAAAACCTTTATCAACTGATGCATTCTTCCCTCTCCACTTGAGCAATTTAGGAGTTTGGAAGTTCTTCTTTAACTCTTCTTTTCTTCCCCAAAAAATACTGTTTAGTCCATGCACCCTTAGGTCCTGTAGCATCTATTGCAACATCAATAATGGAATCTGGAGTCATCCACCTCAGAAATGCCACGAGAAGGAAGTTCAGAACAGCAAAAAAAGCAAAAATACACCCAGTCACTGGGCCACAGTGAGTCATTAGTCTGTCAAGTCGCTCGTTCATTGGTAAAACCACCTCATCTGCAACTCTGTCATACACCTAAATGGAGAGGAGACAGAAAGTAACAACTTAAAAACACATTGCTTCTACCTCAAAAATTGGGCAGTACTTTGCTGTCACTGCGCAGAATAAATGATCTATTCTTAGCTACCAGATGGGACAAATATTACCCCCCAGAAAGCTTTGCAGATTTCAAGTGCTGATTTATAAGTCCTGTTCTAGGTATTTCATTCATTTATTCAAGGAGAAGTATGAAACATTCTCTTCGTTTATACACTACCAAAGTATTTCATTAACTAGGAAGGCCGCATTATTTGTCTCTCATGTAATGTTATACAGAAACGGTTGGGGGTTTTAATTAATTCAATGGGTTCTAATCTCATATTCCTAGGAAGAGCTTGAACATGCAATTACTGATTTTAAACACAAAGATGGATGAGCTCATAGGTGAGTTTGGCACTATTCCAAATCTCTGTATTTGAACAATAAAACAAATCATAATAAGCTCCTGATTTTTGTTTAAAGAAACACTAGTTCAATTACTGCACAAACCAAATACATGCTACTAGTGACTTATTATACATGTCAACCACAGCCAACTACAAACCCACTACAAACCACTCCAAAAAGGCTTGAAGGACATTTTTTTCCTTAGAATGTTACAAACTTCATTCTACAGCTAACTTAACAATATGCTAACAAACAACTGTTTTCTGTACAATTTAAGATCTATGCATACTTCTACCAACTCTATGGACATTTTCCTTCATGGAGTACTGGTGGGTTTTTTTAAGAAAAGGCTATATAAAACAAACTGAAATCTAGGCTAACGTCTGTAAAAACTTTGCAATTCAAATGTTGCTTGCAGTTACAAAATCACGAAAAGAATGGTACTGATGGCACTTGAAAATACTAAAATAACCTGGTTGTACATGGCACTTGGAGGAGGCTTGTGAGAGATACATAGCTGAGTGCCCTACAGTCTGAGGCCCGGGGTTCACCTAATCTCTCCTTCCTAAAACACAGGAGGTGAAGTCACAAGTGACTCATCTCAACAGGTGTTTGTAACGTTACTGCAACCAACACTCTTCACTAAAGGCCGAGTTTTTATACTGAAGTGCAGTTCTAGTTCTGAAATATGATTTCAAAACTATGAAAATAAATTTTCATTACAACCACAGCTTATGTAAACTCAGCTGTGTTCAGCCTCCCAGCACTGAACTACCTCTCATAATTTTAAACCACTTGGTAGCATGTGGAAAAGCTTTGTCATGAACCGTCTTTACCTTGTCATACACCTTATACAGCACGTTTTCCAGTTATGGCAGAAAAGTTACTTCATGTGAAGAGCTGAATAAATAAATGAGTAGAAATCTAACTAAAGATCTACGCTTTTCTTCACAATATTTACCAGCAGTTATGGCTTGTTAGAAAATACAAATAGAAAAAAAATCACCTATCCAGGAATGTATTTGGGGGGGGAAAAAAGCATTTTCTGAACCTTTTAAAACCACGTATGTTTGACAGGAAACATGCTGAAAAATCAAACTGGAATATTATACAGTGAATGTGCATAGTAATATTCCAAAGCAAGAATTGTTTCAGAAATGTACTTTCAGAGAATTTAAAAGAAGTGATTACACATACTTTCTCAGTTCTCTCCGCTACGTTCCTCCATGTATAAAATGTCTTCACTTCATTATGAACAGTTTCTGGAGATGGCAGAGTTCCTGATCTGAGCTGGGCAATAGCTTCTTCTAGTCCATCACACAAAGATTTCACAGAGGGCTCACACAAAATGATGAGATTTTCTGGAAGTACCTCCGGAATCCCACCAACTCTTGTACTCACCACCTTTGAAACAAACAAAAGAAATGGCACATATGCAACACAAAAAATGAAATTGTGTGATGACAATGCTATTACATTGTTTAGATGCAGCTATTTAAAAGAATAGGAAAATACCATGGTTTGGGAACTTGACCTGTATGTGAGCTAAAGGTGTAAACCCCAGAGAAGACAGAGCATAGCAGATTACCTTCAACACTGTCCAGAATGATTCTTTGGTGCCATGATAAAACAGAAGACTTGGTCTAATGAGTGGTTATGAGACACCCTTCCTGGAGGTGTTTGCCACAGTACACAAATAAACCTGTGTAACCAGATTTTGGACTTTTCCTCCACTGTATCTCAGAAAAACTGTTACCTTTATTTGGAGATGATAATTTTACCATATACTTTAAATTTCAGTTTCCTAGGTTACTGAACACTTGCAAAAATTTATTTATATTCATCTGAATTATTGTTTTTAAAGAGAAATCAGAAATTACTAAGACTCACATTGTGCAATCATCTCTAAACATTGGGCAATAAGAAACTGCAGAACTTCCTCACCTCTAGAGAAGAAAAGAGATGACAAGGGAATAACTACAACTAGGCAGTAACTGCTGTCAAAAGGTACTGAAGTAAAGAAAAAACGGAAGTCACTCACATTTTCTATACTTACTGTAAATTAGGTACTCTTATCAATCTGGTTTTTTATTAAGGTTTCTCTATATTTTAATGTGAAACTCTAAGCTCTTTATGGCTATTGACTCAACTACTTTTTGAGTTGTCAGTCTGGGCTGTAAATTAGTTAGAAAGGGATTTTACTGTTTTCTCTCCCTCCAACTCTTATCTTGAATCCCTACATAGTAAGGCAGTTTTTCTGCAGCTTCTTTCAAAGTACTGTCAAAGTAAACCTTTGTGAACATCAACTACCTCAAAACTCTGTAAAGGAGTACATACAAAACAGTATTTTGGACAGGCAGTCTGGCTAGTTCAGAGAACTGAGAGTAGATCTACATGTTATTCCCAATTCTGCACAAAATTCTTCTCGGCGCTTAAGCAGTTTCAGTTAACCCTTCTGTCTCAGCTTCCAGGTGATCTGTAAATGGGGATAATATTTGCTTACCTCTGTAAAGACAGAGCCTCAGATGAAATCAAATGTTACAAGCACATATTATTTCACTGTGAAATTTGTTTAAAATGGATAGATAGATACTGAGATTTTTTTTTTTACCTGTAAACCACAGCTTGCTGCTTCCACAATAGCCATACAAAAGGCCTCAGTGAGGGAAGTGTTGAGAAAAATGTGCCCCTGGACCAGGACATTTCTAACATCCTGGTGTTCCAAGCCTCCTAGAAGACGCACCCTGCATACAAGAGGAAAAAAACCAAGAAAACCTTTATTTAGAGATAAACACCAGATTTGGACCATAATAAAGCTGTGTTACACGTATTCTGAAAAAGGTACCAATGGTTCACACTTATACAGTGAGAGAACAAAGGCACCTCGGTTTAGTTTTCTCTAAATTTTTCCAGCAGTGGAGAAGTAGAAGATGCTACTTTTTTATTGTCACACTGAAAGAAACTTCTGAAAATAAAGTTGGTGGGAGAAGTTGCTGTTTTAATGACAACTGCCTCCAAAAATTGCTACTGAGCCTTCTAGTTCTAGTTTAGCCACTCTAGTTCTGCAAGAAAAATGGCTTCATTCAGTTAATAATTAAGATTTGTCAATTATCTGAATTTTCAATGTGAGGTCTGACCAATCTGAGTCTGATAAGGGAAAAAGATTTTAAGATGCAATGATCAGGACCTATCATTTTGAAGAGATATTGGAAAACAATGAAGTGTAAAATGAGAATGATACTGACAATTTTAATTGGGGGAATCACTGACTAAAGTACAAAACAGGCAACAAAAAACCTAGAAAAGAAAATGAACAGTTAAGAACACGGAACTGTTCTTGATCAAGAAAACCTCAGAGAAATACATAAATGCATATGTATCATGGCAACATTCTGGTAACGTGGTAGCACCAGGGAACACCTGTGTAGTACCACAAGAACACATATGAGATAAGCACTATGCTTCAGGGTTCCATACTGAAATAATAAATTACTAGCAGTCATCAGCCCATGCAGTGGCACAAATGAGCTGTTAACACCTGATGCCATGTGAGATGCAAGCATTGTGGCTGCAGAGAGGGGTATGATAAATTTGTATCTAAGTCAGCTTTCTATGACTTGAGCAAAGGCTCATTCAGGGCCTATTCATAGAAATATGAATTAACTTGCTGGATCATAGTCCAGCTCTCAAAGTCTTCAGTGCCTGGTTTATCTGCCTTGCCTTTAGGCCTCCAGACTCAAGTTTTGGGATTTATCAGGGGGAAGGAGGTCCCCTGAAGTACCTTGAAGGGTCACAGACACTGACAGAACAAACCTGTCATGTAGCTGGTATCTTTCCCGGACTTCTTCCAGTATAATTCGTTTTGGTCCTTCTCCTCCAACTAAGAAATGTAACTCCGGATATTTCTGACAGAGCTCAGGAATTATACCACTAAGCAAATCAATACCTATGGGTAGAAAATTTAGAGCAAGCCATTAATGTATTTGATTTCAGAACTTCTCACTGTTAGAACTCAAGAGGAGAAGAAATGAAAAAAAAGTCTCTTGAAGACAATTAAACTGCTGTACATAAAATTATGAAAAAAAAAGACAACTTGTGACCTCTTGGGAGACAAATATGGAAAAAAAATCATTTAAGTTGCTGTCACTTGATTAAATAAAAGACAATTAAACCATTTCTAACAGAATATATAGATTAGGCCCTAAATCTTAGGTCCAACATGAGTCAAACCTTCCATTTTACAAATTGCAGTTTTCAGTATCTTCAGTATTACAAAGGAAACACACCTCTGAACCCAACACATGCAAAAAGAAATGTACATTTCTTGTTCTTGAGCTCAGGAACACAAAAGCTTGGAACAGCCACCTCACCACTCCCAGTGAGAATTCCATCCATACCACAGATACGGCCTAAGTGATACCTGACCAAGACCCTTCTAAAGGAAGAAAACAACCAAAACAAGCTTACATTTGATCTCCAATTACCTTTTCTATAAACAAGTCTGCTGACAACAACAATTGTTATTGTACTGTCATCCCGCCTCGACGGGTCTGGAGTGAAGTCGGTGGGATCAACAGCGTTGGGGATGACAGAAACGATCCGAGGGTCCAAGGCTGCTCGCAACACCGTGTTCTCCTTACTCGTGTAGGAGACGCAGATGATGTGGTTGGTGTCACACAGGGACACCGTCAGCAGCTTGTTGGTCAGCACCGAGCTGACATCCGCGAACCCAAAGAGGGAGTGGTCAGTGAACACAGTCCGCAGCCCCATGGTCTTGGCGTGGAACAGGGCGTCGTGGGCCATGGCGGAGAAGGAGCTGTGGGCGTGCACGATGGTCACCCGCTCCCGCACGAAGATGTACCTGAGCAAAGGCAGGCTGTGGAAGAGCGTCGTGGCCGTGGACTGGTTGTACATCACCTTCAGGGGCAGGTAGTAGACCTTCAGCCCGCTCGTGAGGTAGCGGACGCCCTTGCGGTGACCGTAGGCGTGGGTGACCACCAGGACCTTGTGGCCGCGCTCGATGAGGCACTGTGACAGCTGGTACACGTGGCTCTCCACGCCCCCCATGTTGGGGTAGAAGAAGTCCGACACCATGCACACGCTGTGCGCCGCCGGGCGCCCGCCCGCCATCCCGGGCCCGCTCCTGCCGGGGGAAGGAACCACAAGCCGCCATCACTCGCCAGCGGCCGCCCGCGACGACCCCCGGCCCCCTCAGTGTCAGCGGCGCCGCCGGGCCCACCATGCGTCCCGCGCAGGCCGCACGCGAGGAGGGGCGGCGCCGCGGCCCTTTGAACAGTCCGGTCACCGCGGCGGCCGCCCCGGGGCAGGGCGGGTGGCGGTGAGGGCGGGGGGACCGTGCACGTACCTGCCGGCGGCCGGCGCTCCCTGCGCGCTGCCCGGCGCCATGTCCCCATTTCCCGGTCACCGCCGGGGCGGCGCCGGCCCGGGGCGGGGCCGCAGCCAATCACAGCCCGGTGCTGCGTCACGCGGGAAAAGGAGCGCCAATCGCCGCCAGGGACGCCCGGCGCGAGAGGGCCCCGCCCCTGCCTTGCCCCCAGGGATCCCGCCCCGCTCCCAGCTCCGC